>VYZQ01038659.1:65754-77709 GCA_013400655.1 Mystacornis crossleyi
AAAACGTAATAAAACAGAACAATGTACATACATTTGTGTTGCTGTTTGTTTAAAAGATAATTTGTCCAAGTGTTGATCTTGTATAGATATGTTTAGTCATTCAATTAAGAAGGAGAGGCAGTATCTGATGACAGATGTCTGGCTACAGCTTAGCCCCTGCCACAAGTCCCTGTGATGTTCCAAGGTGTTTGTCCTTGAACATTGTAGCTATACCAGTGAAAATCTGTTCATCGATGAAGTGAGGCACTTCACTCATACAAGGGAAGTAGTGATACTTCTTTTGATATAAAACAATTATTTAACAAAGTTCAGTAGTAAATATGACCGTGGTTTAATTAGATGCAATGGAAACACCAGTTTATTTACTGCGTAGAGAACAGGATCAGATAAAACTACAAGGGGAACCCTCCCAATGAGATATGAGGTTCAGAAAGGACCCCCTTGAGTTCTAAACTTGTCCTCAGAGGGGAGTTTAGGTGAGGCTGCATCCAGACTTCATCCCAGTAGATGTGCACAATCAGTCATTTCTATCAAGATTCCAAAGTTTCAACAATTATTCCAAACGGAATTGCCAAGTATCTGATATGATAAGAATCCTCTCAAGCTTGAGGCGCAACCTTGAGAGCTGCCCCTACTCAGGGGGAGATCATGGCATGCAGCCCACTGCCTTGCAGGAGAGCGTAATGGACCCTTCCTGGACTGCCCACTCTTTATGGAGTAAAATGATTGAGTCAGTCCTTTTTGCATACCAATTGCGGAAGTTAATTTCTTTCAAATTTGGCTTGAGTCAGACATTGACCAGCACTGTGGTTAGGTGGGCTCATTGCTCCAATTAGCCCTTGGCTATTGTATTGTTATCTGTGTCTCCTGAAACCACTCTGAGCCGGATGCAGCCATCATGACTGCATCCAGTACAACTGCCATGGTGGCTATCCCTGGAGCAGGGCTATGGGAAATAATGGTGGGATTGGGTGGTGGGAGAGCACACCATCACAAAACCCTTGCAGATATGAAGTTGAGTTTCCAAAAGTGTGCTTTCACCTGTGTAAACTTGTGTTCTATTATCCTATGCCACTAAGTGTGTGACATGGAAGCACTTCTAAATTGGATGGGAGCAGTTAGGCTGAACAGCTAACTTCGGCTGAGAAGTATTTGAACCACAAACTTTGTAAGCTATCCCTTGCACAGCCCAATAAAATTAATTTGGACAGTTTGATGGTGAAACTTTAGAGCGTTCAACTCAGCAGCTGATCTTAAATGCCAGCTTTATCCAAAAATAACAAAGCAAGACATATTGCAGTAGAAATAGGGTACTAAATTTTAGTTAATGAGGACATCTATCAACCGTTTGTTGTCCCTCATTAAGCTGTCCTGATTTGAAGCAGCCATAGAAGAAGTCTGAAAGATGCCAAGTCATATAAATATTATGTTAGCTAGGAGAAAGGACTCTGTTGTTGCTTCCCTGTGAGTCCTGTTCTTGAGGCAGGGTGATCTNTTTTGCATACCAATTGCGGAAGTTAATTTCTTTCAAATTTGTCTGGAGTCAGACATTGACCAGCACTGTGGTGAGGTGGGCTCATTGCTCCAATTAGCCCTTGGCTATTGTATTGTTATCTGTGTCTCCTGAAACCACTCTGAGCCGGATGCAGCCATCATGACTGCATCCAGTACAACTGCCATGGTGGCTATCCCTGGAGCAGGGCTATGGGAAATAATGGTGGGATTGGGTGGTGGGAGAGCACACCATCACAAAACCCTTGCAGATATGAAGTTGAGTTTCCAAAAGTGTGCTTTCACCTGTGTAAACTTGTGTTCTATTATCCTATGCCACTAAGTGTGTGACATGGAAGCACTTCTAAATTGGATGGGAGCAGTTAGGCTGAACAGCTAACTTCGGCTGAGAAGTATTTGAACCACAAACTTTGTAAGCTATCCCTTGCACAGCCCAATAAAATTAATTTGGACAGTTTGATGGTGAAACTTTAGAGCGTTCAACTCAGCAGCTGATCTTAAATGCCAGCTTTATCCAAAAATAACAAAGCAAGACATATTGCAGTAGAAATAGGGTACTAAATTTTAGTTAATGAGGACATCTATCAACCGTTTGTTGTCCCTCATTAAGCTGTCCTGATTTGAAGCAGCCATAGAAGAAGTCTGAAAGATGCCAAGTCATATAAATATTATGTTAGCTAGGAGAAAGGACTCTGTTGTTGCTTCCCTGTGAGTCCTGTTCTTGAGGCAGGGTGATCTGCTAACACAGACTAAGGAGTCACAGTTTGATTCTGGCTCGCTCCCTATTCAGTGGATGTCCTGGTTTAGAGGCATGCTCAGGACTGGCTTCATACTGAGGGTGGCCAGGTGGGATGAGACTGGAAGTCGCTTTGTTCTTCCTCCTGTGTTTTCCTGACTGCCAGAGTTGAGAGGAGGAAGACGTGCTCTCCCTGGTGTGGAGCTTAACCATTACCTCAGTCACGAGGTAGTAACAACCTCTGAGTTAATATTACAAACAGTTTTCTGTAAAATACCTGCCACTGAAGTGTAAAATACAATTCCTCTTGCCTGACAGTGCAGCTTTGCTCATTTCTTATCATGAGGATTGTTGGCTAATGGGTTTACTGAGGAGCATTCACTGAACTTTAAATCTTAAGCCAGTGATGGAGAGCATGATCAGATAATGAAATTCATTCATCAGCTTTTCTCATTGTAAACACAGTTCTATATTATACCCATCCAGCCAAGGTCAGCAACCCATCATGTGGTCTCTTTATCCAGGTAAAGTCATTCCCATGCAGGAAAGCTAACCCCCACAATGAACTGCATCATTTTAGCCTCAGATAAAGTTAGTTTTCAACTGTCTCTCAGTTACTTTAATTGATGAAAAACAGTTGAAAAATAGTAATCTGTTCAAGAAGGAAAAAATAAGTTATTTTTCTGAAGTACATTTTTTTTCCTGTGTGTACATGTTACTCTGATGGTGTCTATAAACACAAGGCTTCAGATTTTATTCATTACAGTTCATTTCAGTTTCTTCTGTTAATTATTATTCGACATTTTCTTTATTAAAGAACACGGACTTCGAATTTCACACTTAGTTAAACACCACTTAACCCCCTGACACAATCTGCATGTATCCCATTAAGGGAATTTTTTGCTAATACTATCCCAGTTAAACAGTTGTCATGATCATTCACTATCATTAAGCTAAAAAGGTTCTCTAAATGTATCCTAATAAGGTCCTGTTCAAATTATGCACATCCCGATTTAGAGAAGTATGGACTATTACATTTATTTATCCATCCTGGAAGAAAAGGACCTTAAATTTCAGAATGCATCTGACCTTATTTAATGTTAAATGTAAGGTATTCTTGGATCTGGTGAAACTTTGCTGTGTAGCAGCCCTTATTTTGTGTCTTCATTACGGGAAGTTATTCTTGGAATTATCTTTCCAGAAAAGCCATGTAGTTTGCTTTATTTTGCGTTTGGCTCCCAGATGAACAAGTGGAATTTTCCTTCTGGTTAGAAACCACATTCTTAATGACACTTTAAAATTTTACCCATACTCTTAACCAATTAATTGTGATCCAAATACTGTTACTTGATTGTAACTGGTTATAGGGCCTAATTTCATCATTGTTAATGGACTAGTCAATAGGAATAATGCTGTTCAATGGAAGTTGTGCATGGTCTCTGTTTGTGGTACCTAGCAAAGCAATAACTTCTTAACTGAACCTTCCGAATTAAACTGTGAAACAAAAAGCTGTGCAGTTATCTTTTTGTGTTGAGTATCTATTCTTTTCCTCATCTGAGATGATAAAATGAGTTCTTTTGTAATCTAAGGAGACACCTGAAACAGGTTTATGTATGCAGTGCACTCAGGTATTTCAGTTATGATTTTATTTGGCAAGAAGCTGATTAGGAGCACCCCACCCTGAATACCTCTAAGCCTGTGGGTGCACACAAATGAATGCATGTTACTGGCATCCTGATAAAGAGTGCCAGGGTCTTTAGAAATAACTGAAGTCAGTGCCATATGCTTCACTACCTGCAGACAAGTAGATGGCATGACTTATGCCTCTCCATGGCAGATTCTTCTGAAGCTCTATCCTTTGAGTGCTTTTGTGGCATAAACTGTGGACTCAGCTCGTAAGTCTTCCCTGGCCTCATAAAGCCACCAAATGCTGTGCTTCAAGCCGTTTTTATGAGGCTTTATCACTGTGCAGAGCTTGGCTGCGAATTGCTTGTTTCAAGCAAGTCATGAAATAGGAAGTGGCTGTACTGGGAGTGCTGAATGCCAGAGCTGGCTTCATGCGCCTTAGAGCCATGTGTGGTTGCGTGCACGATATACAGCGTGTTTCCCAAACTAAAACACCAGGCTCTTTTGTCACACACATGCACGACCACCTGATTTAGCAAAGATTTACCCCCCACCAGGACTGGGGAGCAGAGCTGTCTCCAGCACCTCTTTCAGATATCTGTTCTTGGTCCTCAGCTCTGGAATTGCTGACACTTGAACTTCTGCCAGCAATTAAAGGTAGTTAGCAGCTCTCTGGTCAGTGGGAATACTCGAAGCCAATGACTGCTGCAGGAACAGAGCTATTGGCTGAATAGACACTCAGTGTGTTCCCAGAGACCTGATGGCATCTGGTGCTATGGCTGTTTGCTGCTGAAAGGGGGAATCCCATTTCTCTGATCCTCTTCCCCTTCCTCTTCCTAACCCTACCATAAAATCCTGCTTTTTCTATTAAAGCCCTCATCAGACTTTATGGAGAGAGAATTCAACTACCCAACCTGGAAGAAAACTGTTAATTTTCTTTTGCCTCGTTCTGCTACTTTCCTCCAAAATTAATGAATGGAACCAGCTTACAGAAAGGTCAAGTTAGCACCAGGGCTTGTAAAGAGAAACAGCAGAAGCTGGCAATTAAGAGCAGAAGAGGTGGGAAAAGAGTGCACTGGGATTCAGCTTTTTTGATAGCCAGCTGTTCGATCTGGCACATCTCTGTCTTGGGAACTGCCAAAGTACAGTTTGACAGTATCTGTCTCCTTCCCTTGGGAAGCACTATCATATTCAGGAATGGAGCTGGAGAGTATTTAGCTATCCCCTGCTGCAAGGTTAGGTTGACTTTAATACTCTGAAAGAATTACCTGGTGTTTTGGAAAAGAATGAGTGGGAACAATATTCTTTTTCCCGGGTGAGCCATTGATTTCAGCTTTGCAGAAACTTTTGAGAATTCAGTATTACTTACAAAAACCACTGGGTTATCTCTGATTACTTTTCCCCAACATGGCATGTTGCCTGGTCATTCGTTTGCCTGTAGTGGCTAACTTTTTTCAACTTCTAATTAGAATAGTCATTTAATTGGTGAATTTTGTCCTAATCAGCACATGCCAACTGAAAAAGGTGTGTTCCTGTATAGTAGTCAACTGGATCCCAATTAAACTTATCCTAATTAAACTCCCATCATGATATGGTTTAATGAGTAATTCATGTGAGACCGGTTACTTTAGTTTCTAATTCATGCATTGTTGGGTCAAAATATCTTACTCTGCAACTTTCAATAATTATGCTTCTGAGAATCTGTCTTTCTCCATAGAAATTAAAAACGCCATATATATCTGACAAGTATAAGTGAAAATGGTTCAGGTTGCCTAATTCAATCAGGCTGGAAAAGTTTCAAGTGCTTTCCGGTATCTGGCAGTGTGGCTGGATAAACCTGTGTGAGTTCCCCTTGTGGGGCTGTGTAAAGAGCGGACCTGGAGAACCTGAGGTAGAGATGGACATGTGTTGGCTTATAAGACAGGGCCTCTCAGCATCCCTGTTTCATGAGATTGTGCACTGGGAAAGGAGTCAGAGGAGCACCAGGAGCTCTGGTGCCTCTGAACATGGAGCGTCTCTGTAGTGAGCAGGCATTCTGGCAGGTGTGTAGATCTCTTTGCCCTCAGCGTGTCCCCTCTGGGCCAGCTTCTGGCTTGGCCACTCTGTTCTGCTGAGGTGCATGTGCCCTGATGAGAAGAGAGGTGCTGATGCTGTATTGCCGACGTGGGACTTGCAGNTCAGTCAACTTGACCAGTGTGTTAAAAATCCTCTGAGGGTGTTACAGCCTTCTTTATTGTAGCTCCAACTCTTCATTCGAGTGATTTCACCCCACCCTCAGGCTGCAACAGCATCCCAGATTTTTCAGTGTGTTTTATTGTATTGCTGTGTGGCAAGGTGATGGATTTCTATTGCTGAACCGAATAAAAACAGTGGTTGTCACGGTTTACTAGCAAAACTTAAGTGCTAACTCAGACTCGTGGTGAAGTGCCCGAATAGCCTACGCTGTGCATCCTGTGCAAGTCTTGGGGAGTTATTGGTAATTGCATCTCTGCCCCCTCCCTATACATGTACTCCGTGTACCATCCAATTCATCACATTTATTATTCATGGCACTTTTGGTTGGAGATTACTGCAGCTAACTTGCCAAGAAAAAGGATTATCAATAGCTTTGAAATACAGTGTTTTCTTCTGTTTATCTTTCTGCAACCCCGCTTTGTAATGCTGTTTCCTGAAATTCATTGCTACTTTCCCAATCCATGGGGGCTTCCACAAGTTTAGTTGTCACAGGGTCATATTTATATCCTGATCCTAATCGCAATCATTTCTTGGACAGATGACTTTCAACTTTCTATATACCTGGGCTCTGGTTATGTGACAGGCAAAACCAGCAATGAAATGCAGTTCTGCTTATATAACACATTAGATTATTTTGCCTTGCAGACGAGCACTAGGACACTATATGCGACCTCTGTGTAAAAATGACCATCTGCTTCCATCAGCTTAGAATATTTATGACATGAGAGTAGCAGAAGCAGTTGGGGAGCAGGATCTTGTGATTCACAGTGGTCATTATGAAATCCAAAGCAAAAAGGGTAGACTGATGTTTACCTCTGAGTCAAGATATTCCTCTCTGCTTCAAAATGTTTCTTTTCATTCTCCTAGAGTTCATATGTGCAATATCTTAGGGCTAGGGCTTCTGTTTAATTCTTGTTTAGCCTTCAATTAAGGGGATCATAACTTAATACATAATGAACACGGCTTTGGAACAACTTAGGGAAAGAACGGGAAAGTATGCTGCTTTTGGGAAGTGTTCCAAAATTTACATTTCACTGACAGGGAAGTCGTAATGCTAAAACTGTGAATGTGAGAGGGAATTGCGACTGAGCTATTTAGCATCCAGTACTAACAGCTGCCGTTAATCCCCCGCTGTTAAAGACTCCTCGGTGTTGCAGTCCATAGCACCTCTGTGCCTGCTGAAGTCAGTGAAGGCAGCGCTGAGCCACACGAGCCGCTGGTGTTAAACCAGCAACTGCGTGGGGCTTTGGCAGCAGCGTGAAAGCTGCACAGTGGTTTGGCAGAAGACGCAAATGTTGCTGACATATAAATTTGACTAGATACTCTTACCTCCAGTTTTTAATGTCTGTGTTAGAGTGCATCCAGTCAACTGGGTATTTCCATCTCCACAGAACTGATCCTTTAATTTAATCTGTTATGCTAAATTGTCAACATTACCTTATAGAAGGAGATATTCAAGGGCTAGTCACATGCATAGACTGGGCAGAAAAAGAATGCCTGAAAAAGGTTTGTTAGGCTTTTGATCACAGGAAATGAACCTATGAAAATTAAGTCTTTTTTGTTAAATACTGTTGAAACCCATAAGGATAAAGTCCCTCACCTCAGAAAGCTGATAAGCTGTAAGTAACCCTGTCTTAGGCTGATATGGAGTTTAATAGGTAGTTTCTGTAAAGTCAGTGGTAGACTACCACAGTTCACTCTTCTGAATAAAGTTGTACAATACAGCACAAAACAGGTAAAGCAGAGAACAAGGAGAATAAAAATATAACTAATATATTTTCCCACAGGAGAAACTGAGGCACTGAGCAATTGTAGAACTTCTATTGATGATCCATGAGCTATGTAGATTCTTGAGCCCTCCAAGGAGATTGTCTCTGGATTCTTTTTCCTTTCATTGAGTTTCCTATTAGCTTTATAAACATGTCTTTACCTGATGGCATTTTATATTAAAGGAAGCTTTTGGGTTATAAATTAGATTGAGCTAGTAAAAGCCAAGTCATGTCTTTTATTGCATTTTTCATTTGTTATTATCTTATGAGAATTCAGGCTGTGTACAAGCTTCCAGCTACTGTACATCTCCCCCTCACACTCACACATCCAGTGCTGTTAGGAAAGTGAGTAGGGATAGAAATGAATTGTCATCTGTGTGGAAGCTACAAGAAAGTTCAGCAGGTTTTTGATCGTATAATTAAATCAAAAAGCCTGGAGAAGAAGTCTGTCTGGGGCAGCTTTTTATGGTAATTCCAAAACAAAACTGCAGTCATGGGAAGCAGGATTACCCCTGCTTTTGGCAAGCTAGCTAATACACTTTCTATCAAAAGCGAACACTGAACTGAATAAAAACAAAATAGTTGCAGCCAGCTCTGTGGGTGACCATTTACCACTCAACTAGACATGACCCCAAACTTAAACCTCTTTTGGGAGATCTCAGCAATCTCAGAATGTAACTTCATCACCAGTTCTTTCTACAGACCATCTTTTTCAGGTGGGCAAGTACATAATAACACATAGTGACAGTCAATGCCAAGCTTGTTCATTCATACTTCAAATTTTCTTGGAGCAGAAGAGCCCCTGTCAAAGAAGACGGAAAAACAGTTGTGAAGACCACTTCAGTAAGAGTCCCTGAAAGTGTTAGAATCCAACAGGCAAGACTTTTTGTCCTTAAGGATGTCTTGCCACGAACAGACTTCCATACCTTTTGCCTGATGGAGACCTTCCTAAATTATCACACAACACATGATCACAGTGAGCTTCTGGGTAAACCATAGAAGGGTTTTTAACTGCAAAGAAACCTTGCAAAACAGAGCAGATAAAGATGTGGAGAGAACTTTATTCAAGCAACTACAGAGTAATCCAGGATGAAATGATACATTTAACAGAGTTATTCAGTAAAGCTATATGGAAATAGGTATTATGTATGGATTTCTATCATATACTAATTTATTTTAGTCTGCTTCTAACACTCTGTAGGAAAAGTTGCATGAGTTTATCATGTACTCATCAGAGATGAGTTCTTATCTCCGTAGAATACAGAGAACCAGGATAAGTGCTCCACTATGATCCTGCAGAATAAATGTGCTGCCGGTAGACAATACAGCAGCTGGAGGAAGGTCTGTGCATGACAAAAAAATATTTGAGAACAATTCTTTTGTATTTTTCTCCACCCAAAGCCTCTGTACACTGAGAACAGGGCAGGGATGTAAAGGCAACATGCAGAGGGCTGTAGGTGTTAGCTGGGCTCATACCTAATGGCCGATGTGACAGGGAAAGAAAGCAACTGATGGTTCTCTGATTGTATGTGAGCGAGCTCACACCTGTACTGCAGAGGCCTCTGAAGCTGGTGGGAACATGGACATCCGTACACAGGAGAGAGAGTTTTCCTGTTCTTCCACTTCCTATAGACACAGTTTTGATGGATATGTCCAGGTATCTCTCTCCTACATTTTTCTAGAATGGCTTGAGGCCAGATTATTTTTGTGAGTACTTCACATCAACAGACTCAAATGGGTAACAAGACAACATCGCATGCATTCTCAGAGCTTGTTAGATCATGGCTATGTTGCCAGTATTCTAAGGCAGTGCTCATTAGAACAACATTTGGTTGGCTGAAAGACATAATTTCCTAATGAGTGTTTCCATCCTGAGAGTTTTTTGTGCGTAAAAATGTAACAAATGGTAGCAAAAGAGCAAGCACCAAATGTCACTGTCACCTTGCCAAGGTGTCATTTCTAGACTTGGAACTTTCTGTATATATTAAAAGTAAATAGCTTTCAAGCTGAAAGTGTAGGATATCAGGGTGAAAGATAAAACACTTGATTTTACAGCACTGTAGTAGAGTTTCTTTGTCTTTTTAAGCAATTATAAATCGCAGATGTCATCTTAGCATGAATTTTAAGGCTTCCTGTCTGCCAAGGAGAACCTGTTTGTTAATGCTGCAATCATTCAACCTGTCAGTTTTGCTTAATAAGACTTAAGGTAACTCCTTGGAGAGTAAGCGTGTAGTGTAGATGTCAATAAATATTTTCCAAACCACTGATTTTACTGTCAGCCTGGAGGACACTGGTGCTCTAAGAGTTAAATAACTGTTTATTAGTTTTTCTTTTCCTTGAGATAGACATTTCAGAAATTAATTATTGATTTTAGGTTCTTTAGAGTTGGAGATTTCAAAGGCCACATTAGCTTCTTTTAGGCTGGTACAAGCGCACCGGCCTCCCACTGCTTATAATAGGACAGTCATAGTACTGTTTGTGTTCCTGTAAGGAAAAAGCTTTTTCAAGGCTATTTTTAGGAGTTAATGAAGTCAACACTGGTGAGGGAAACCTGAATAAAGCTTTATGTATGTATGTAGGTGCTATTTCCATATATACAGGCTATTTCTGTACATGCATTAGAAGCCTTTCATTTAGCCTGCTCAGTCAGTATATTCTGTCTCCCTTGTGCTTGTAATTTTCTGCAGTCACAAACAGGAGGTCAAACAAAAGGCATTGTGTAGGCTTCAAAACTTCCACATACCTTGATATGTCAGGAACAGAATTTCGCTTTTGTTCTTTCTCTAGTTTTGACAAAAGTGTTGCCATTTATTATGAAGTACAATGTAGAAGAAGACTGAGAGAGGCTTATTACTTGAAACCTGTCTTTTCTTTACAAAGAAATTGTCCATGATAGAATTCTGGCATTTCAGTCTCTGAACGCAGTTATTCACACAGCATCAATCAGATGCTATAGATGCTCATATTTTTCTCATCAGAAACATTTTAAGCAGTTCTTTTCTCTTAAACCTCAGATTGCACAAACTAAAATTAATTGCTAATAATTCTCGTTCATTTTCATAAAGTTGTGCTGGTTTGAAATTCATGCAATTAGTAAAAATAGTGCCATTTTTTTCTTACACAGCCATTAAAACTCCAGTCATACTTACTAGGTTAGCACTGGGTTTTTGTATTTCTTTTAAAGTGACAAAGAGCAGAAGAAAACATGACAATTGTTAGTACTATTGAAATGCCATATAATTTAAAATCATGTCAGGGAAACCATTGCAAAGCTCCCCACACTTTAATGGATCTTCATCCCCACTTAAATATTTACTTGCTTGTTTTGCTGTGAATCAAAAATTACTCATGCTCTTTAGTCATGAGCTTTTCAAAATCCTCTTTCATGTTGTTATTCTCAAAGTCATCAGTGTTTGTTTGCTGGTTTTTTCCCTAGGAAATATATTCCTGAGAACTCATGTGGCAGGAATTATTTTTACTGCTTATATTGAGAATACTTGGTAAAAAATTGCAGGATTAGATCCTGAAATTCAGTCCTGAAACTTCATGAGCACACACTTCATTCTAACCATGAGGGCAGACTCATTAAATATTTTTCTCTTGTGGAATTGGTTGATACACAAATAACTGAGTCTGTATTTGTCCAAGCTAGCCCTATATACTCTTTCAAATGTTCCCTTATAGAATGATCCCTACAGTTGTTTGAATTGTTTGGTAATTGAAATCCACAATAATTATGTGAAGGCCTTCAGGGGAGACTATATGCCTTCCTTAATTTGAAATGGGTTTTGCCATATAGTTGTGAGTAGATTTATTCTCTAATTTAACTGGAATCTATTCTCTAATTGAACTGGAATGACAAAGTGGTGCAGAAAATACATATTCAGAGATATAAACCAGTGTACCAGTGTAACAAATTGCAGCCCCGTCTCTTTTGCTTTATTGAGGTCTGGTTCCCAAATCAATGACATTCAAATAAAAGACATACAAGGACTTCTGGGGCCTTCTGGTCACATCAATAAACATGTTTTCATGTCAGTGCAGTGACTGGATACAATTCCTCTTTTTTTTTTTTTT
>VYZQ01038659.1:98224-109572 GCA_013400655.1 Mystacornis crossleyi
AAAAAAAAAAAAGAGAAAGAAAGTTATTAGGGAGCCAGGGAGTCATGTTGGTTGCCATATTTGATTGTATCTCAGATAAATACATTATTCAGGACTGTCTGTGAAGGTCAGAATTAAACCACAGATCATTCACTCCCAGTAGAATTAAATCAGAATGAGGAACCCAAGAGAAAGGTAAGATTTAGGAAACCCCCCAATTTGGCTTCATCAGTGACAGGTGTGTGAGGGAAGTTTTGGCCTGCCCAGTATCACCTTCTTCTGAGAGCCCCAAGCACCTCTGCAGTCCACTGCAGCCAGGTGGGTGTTCTCTTTCACATGGCCCAGGGTGCCTTTCCCAGGGATGGGCAGGGTAAGTGGCATATGTCCCTGGGGACCAGCATCGGGGAGACCCATAGGAAGAGCCAAGTGGGGACTACTTCATCCTTTTTCCTTCCTTTGTTAAACTCAGAGCAAGTAGCATCTCCCTTTTGATGACACTGTGGCTCTGCTCAGGTTGGTAAACATGGCAGGACACATTTTGCTTTTCGCAGCTCTGATGTGATTTCCTGATTCATCCCTTACTGTGTGTCACTTCTCAGTATCCTGCCCAAAGGAGAAGGCTGCAAATAACCCCATAAAGAGAAACATCCCATCATTCAGAACTGCAGTTTGAACCTGTGAGAGCTGTGAGGTTGCCTGTGTAAAGCCTGCTAGGGCAATGTGCTTTTGTGCTAACTGGCAGCAGCTTTGTGACAGGAAAATGGAAATGCTCTCTGCAGCACAAACTCAATATTTGTCTGACTTGACCCTGGCCTTTTGTTCTGAGTTTCTTTCACCCTATTCAAAATAACAGAATAAAAAAGAAAGAGCAGGTACTACACACCAGAAACCAATGGACATATAAGTAACTCCAGTATGAAATACGCTGATAGAAATTTGGAGATGTTGTATGTCACGATGACATACAGCTGTAAAACCGCTCAAAGATGCAGCAGAAACAATTTATATCATTAGCATTCAAAGGCTTCTTAAGGAGGATGTTATTCCTGTGCCACTCTGCATCATAGATGTTATTAAAGGGCGTGTTTGCTCTCTTCATTACTACAGCAAACAAGTATTTTTGCTTCCATAGCGTGTTCCATAATCTTTTTACATAGACATACACAGGTTTGTACATCTTTATACGTGTATATAGACGTCTTACTGATATATAATGTCATATATAGCATACATAATACTTTGCAAAATAGATCCACTGTTTATGTTGTTGTGCTATTACATGCATAATATTTATAGGCCTCTTACTTATGTATTTCATAGAAAGTTAGGGAATTGGAGTGGACCTTAAAGATAGACCTTGCTTGATCCAACGTGCCATTGAACATTGTCAGGGTTGGGGCATCCACAACGTCCATGGGTAACTTGTCCAGTATCTCATCACTCTCACAGTAAAGAATTTCTTCCTGATATCTAATCTAAACTTCCCCTCCTTCAGTTTTTACCCATTACTCCTTGTCATATCACCACAGTTCCTGATGAGGAGTCACTCTCTGGCTTCCTGGTAGGCACCCTTCAGATACTGGAAGGTTGCTGTGAGGTCTCCACACAGCCTTCTCTTCTCCCGGCTGAACTGCCCCAAATTCCTCAGCCTGTCCTCCTAGGGAAGATGCTCCACTTGGTGGCCCTCCTCTGGACTTGCTCCAACAGTTCCATGTCCTTCTTACGTTGGGGACACCAGAACCCTGCACAGCACTCCAGGTGGGGTCTCACAAGAGAGGAAGAATCACCTCCTTAGACCTGCTGGCCACACTTCTTTTGATGCAGCCCAGGATACAAAGTGGCCCAAATTTGAATTTTGGAGAATTATTTGTAATTCTTCCCAATTACAGAAAATCTATGCACTATCTTGTAATGTTACATGGACTTAGGAAGTGTACTGTTGCCTGTAATCAAGCTACTGTGCCACTGTATCTGCTTACAGCAAAGATAACCCCTTGCTCTGGAGCAGAGGGTGGTGGGTGCACAGTGAGAGGGTGAAAGAAGCAACTTCAAAAGCCTCTAATCTTACTGGAGCCACAGTTTTCCTCTTCCTTCTGCAATCTTCAAGTGCCAAAATAAGTTTGAGAACAACATGAAAACAATAGCATGCAGGTCCTAATAAGTGGTTGCAAAAATTATTTGAGTTCAAAAGAAATTTGGAAAAAAATGAAAACCCTCTCCTTGGTGAAGGTGAAAGTATGACCACACGCAGTTTGCAGTATACAATGTGCATAAAATATAATCATATTAGTTGCACAAACCAGCATCCAGATGTTACTTGTGTACAGCTGTACTTCAGAGGTTTTGGAAGGAACAATACAAGTTAATGCAGTTCAGCTGTTTAGAAAGGTGGATGAGAATTTTCATTGTAGGATCAGCTGGCAGTCAGTGATTAGAAGAAAGGATTTTGCTCGCGTGGCCTGACGTCTTCCTGCTGTCTGTAGCAGGGGGCCATCCAAGAGCAGTGGTTTTGCTGGGTCCCGAGAGGCCTGCAGAGAACAGGCTGCTGGCCCACAGCTGGAGCCCACAGCCAGCTGCTGTGCTACAGCTACAGGCACAGTTCAGGAAAATCTGGGAGAAACACCATCCAGCATCTCCTGTCTCAAATCTCAAATTGGGGATAGATTTACCAGCAGGAAGGAATATTTGCACCCCTTGCCCTTAACACCAAAGATCATCCTGGGGCTCACAGCCTGCTGAGGGTGCTGGTCACCCTCTTCATCATCCGCATCTCTACTGCAGCTCTTCCCAGGGTCTGCAGAAAATAGCCTGATGGCTATTTGGGAAGATATCCTTAAGGCCATTCTGTCTGCTGGAATTAGCTGAAATTGTCCCCACAGTTGAGAGGCCAAGAATTACCATGGAAACACTTGCAGCAAACTCTCATGTCAAAGCAAATATTTCAGTGTTAGTTAGCAGCTTTAAAAAAATGCTGATTGAAAGAGCAGCGTGCTTTGTTCGCTTTATGAGGTCACTTAGCTAATCTGCCCAGTAAATCTGTTTGCTGCACGTGTTGCTCTCTGCTGACCTTAAAAGTTCTTGTAAAAGATGGATTGGAGAGTTTAGAAATAACACAAAATACTCTGGGATGTTATCCCCGACTATATGAGACCTATGAAAAACGGTGACCCTGGCAGTGCTTTTCCTTTGGAAGTTAATACATGTCTATCTAAGATCTGCTCCTGGGCAGGAAACTTACGGCTGCATGGTGCCATCTGCAAGGGAGTCTCTTTGTCCTGTAACAGCAATCTGATTGTCAGAAAAGGCAGTGTTGATATCCTAGCACACTGGACAGACACTGCATGGATCTGTGGTTGTGGTTCTTTCCCTGGTTTAGGATGCAAGCTTGAATTTGTCCCTTTATTGATTAGTGTCACTGCTTCTGCCCACTGTTTCTTACTTGTAAATATCACAGGCCCTTCTACCTGACCCTTGTTTCATTTGACCATAGAGACAACTTGTGAACATAACCCTCAGCTTTATCATATTCCCTTTTTGTCCAATCCATGTTTTTTTAACAGCACTCTTTCCAATGTGATATTTTAATTCTTACCTAATGGACATTGCATCCTATTTTGGTGTAATCAGCAATTTTCATTAGCATACTACTACACTGTATTAATGATAATTTTGCAAGATCTCTTGTTTTTAATTTCTGGATCATTCTTGCTTCTTCTTCTCTCTCTCTCTTTTTTTTTTTTTTTTTTTTCCCTAGACATATTGCTTATAAACACTTTGGCAGTGTTAGTGCAGCATATGTTTTCACATGAATAATTTAGTAGTTGTACTAAACCACTATCATCCTGATGTATCAGTCTGAATATGCTGAATATACTGGGTACTGATTAGTATGGAAAACAGCACTGTGAGAATGAATTTAACACAAGAAATATTTCACATGCAAAATGCATTCAGTTTTCACAAAAATATGAATAAATATATGGCTTATTTTTTGAATGACTCCTTGTAAGTCATTGTTCTTGCACAACAGTATAGCAAAACAGGATTTAAATTTACACGTAGTACAAATAGAAAATCTGCCAAACTGTGGTTTTGTACAGCTCAAAATCTAGATGGACTTGGATCATATTCTCCAAGTACTTTCAATTGTAAACATGTTAGGCTGTTGAGGATCTAGATGGACTTGGATCATATTCTCCAAGTACTTTCAATTGTAAACATGTTAGGCTGTTGAGGAGTCATCATATCTTGATGGAGGGACAGTCAATGTCCCTTCCGCTTTTTCAGTGTCCAGTGATTACTATTGTCAAGCAAAACATAGGAGAACTGTGTTCATTGCTGCCTGTATTGATCTNTTGTGCTGTTGAGGATCTAGATGGACTTGGATCATATTCTCCAAGTACTTTCAATTGTAAACATGTTAGGCTGTTGAGGAGTCATCATATCTTGATGGAGGGACAGTCAATGTCCCTTCCGCTTTTTCAGTGTCCAGTGATTACTATTGTCAAGCAAAACATAGGAGAACTGTGTTCATTGCTGCCTGTATTGATCTGAACTGTAATTCTCGTCTCAACAGTGCCTTAGCCATCAGGATAAAAAAAAAAAAAAATCCCAATATATGTTTCCTCAATATTTACCTCTCTGAAACACATTTTTATAAATACTTAAGCATTCACTGTCAAGAGCAGGAGAATGGCATAGCACAGTGGCTGGCCCAGTTCACAAGAGGTGTAGATTGGAACCCCTTCTGTCAGAACTGGGTCTAGAGCTTGGAGTTTAGGTCCCAGAGGCATCCCCATCACTGATGATTCTGGAAGAAGGAAGCAGTGGTGGAGATGCAGACAGTCCTTCATTCCCTGTTGGTTTTTTTTATGTCTACCACAGGGTGGAACATTTTGTTCCAGGTTGAAGAGATGTTTTGACCCAAAAACATATTGACAAGGAAGTTGTTTTGTTTTACTTTGGCAGAACAAAATGAAGGGAGGGGAAACATGTTGTTCAGTTTGTTCCAGCTGGAAGAAAGAAAAAAGAATTGTTGTTTTATTGGCACTCTCAGTTCTGATAAGATCACTCTTATTGATGGGACAGTTGAGCCTTTGTCTGTGGTGGTGCTGCTTAACACGGAGCAGAGAAGATCCCTTCCGCTGTCCCACAGAGTGGATATCCTGAGGAAGAAAACAGTAGACCAACAGCTGCCACCACTATCCAGGTGCTCTGCCCCCTTTGCGAGTAGCAGAAAAGGGACAAAACACAGGTAAAACAGATAAAGCCTGAGTACAAATAAATCATGCGCTGCTAGAGCTAATTTACGCTTCTTCCTTCCAGAGCAGGGCAGTGGCCTGTGGCCTGGGCAGCAGAGAGGTGGCCGGACAGCCGGCCGGGTGCCACGGCTGCTCCTCTGCCTGCCCCGTGTTCAGGACATGGGGCCTGAGCACCGCACCAGCCCTGGAACAGCCCCTGGCTGGCATCTTCCCATGGATGCTGCTGCCAGTGGTGTAACAGGGGCAACCTGCAGTCTCGTGAGTGCCTGTGCTGGTCAGCGTGTAGGAAGAGGCCGGGTGTGTGGGAAAAGGGCTCTGTCCGCCTCTCCTTGGAAAGTCTGTAGCCAAAGCTGCTGCAAGTCAGCAGCTGCTCCAATCAAAACAACCATGTGCTTTTCAGGATGGCTTTTTGAGAAAGAGGAAGCTGAGGAAAAGAGCCCTTGTCCCCATCCCCTGAGCCATCCCAGAGTGTGGTACAAGTTGCTGCCTCTGGTTTCACTTGCTTCCCTGACAGCCCGTTCCCCAGCAGGTTTGCCAGCCAGGGTTTCAGCTCTCCCTCTGACTGTCACCGTGCCGTGTTTATTCTGAGCCCCAGGTGCTGAGAGATTTATTTGCATGATCAATCTCTTCAACTTCAGTGGGACTGCTTTTCAAGGATGTGTGCTTTGGTAAGAGTAGGTCAACCATGCCCACAGAGACTATGCAAAGGAAAATATGTTAATTAAATAGATGCGGAAGGCCACATTTTATTTAAATGATGAAGGG
Source organism: Mystacornis crossleyi (assembly GCA_013400655.1). Taxonomy (NCBI): domain Eukaryota; kingdom Metazoa; phylum Chordata; class Aves; order Passeriformes; family Timaliidae; genus Mystacornis; species Mystacornis crossleyi. The sequence goes on from VYZQ01038659.1 coordinate 104,230, forward strand.
GTTTTGTTTATTATGTAGACTGCTGTTTTAATTGCCTTTTTAAAAACTGCCAGCAGTCTTAACATTGCTTGTCCTTGAAAAATTATCTTTTTTTTCTTCCTTACTGTCTGTCTGAAATTAAAATTATGCCCACTTCTCTTTTTCTACTCTAAAACTACTGATTCCCAGCAAAGAAATCAAAAGAAATACCATGCCTTTCATAGAAAAATAAACATGCAAAACAAGAGGAAAACTCAACCACTGCATAGACTCATCAAAAAGGAATTGCCAGAGTGATGGAGGAGGGTATTTCCATTCCATTTGATGTTTTTAATTGCAGTTCTTATGAATGGTCTGAATCCTCATACCTGAGTTGCAGCACAGAGCAAGTTATTTTTAGCAGCTGTAGCCCAAAGCTATTGTTGCTACTCTACAGTGGCATATCCATAGATACACTTACTATCCTGCAGTTCCAAGCTCAGTAGGTAAATTAAATGCATTACCTGATACAGCATCTTTAGTAGCAATTAACAAATATTAGACAAATAATAATTGAAAGGAGTCTGGAAGAAGATAAATGTAGCCAAAGAAATTGCTTCCTCTTGTTCAAAGCCTCTCTAGTTGCATAAAACCCAGAAAGAAGAGATTCTTTCTAAAGGTGGTATAGAGGAAAGCTCTTTGAGATTTACCTTTCTGCTAAATACACAAAAAAGGAACACCATTATTATTGATTTTTTTAAAGAAAAAGGAGTTTTTGCCATTTGCAAATAAAGGTTAAATTTTGTGTGGAAAAAAATAAAGTCTGTTTCTGCCTTCACTGGAGATTTTTAAATTTTTCAGTACAAAGCAGTTGGTAGAGAAAATTAGTCTTTGCTGTGATGCATTAGGCATTTTCTCTGTTCCAGAGTGTGTTTTTATTAGGGTGAACAATGGAGACTGCTGGCTGGATTGCAATGAGTAGCTTTACATCGAAGGACAAGCTGCATTTATCTGAAGGCAGTTCATTGGTTTATAATGGACAGCAGGGCCTTTGTCTTTGCTAAGAGTCTTCCTGTGAATAGCTCTGTGATTCATAGCCAAATTATAGTTGCTTCCTACTATCATGGCCTTTTTAATAGCAAGGTTCACAAAAGGCTCTCTTCAAATTCTAAGTGGCACTAGCAGGCTTTCACCCTTTTTCCTTTTTTTTCAGTAATTAAAAACAGGTTAAATAAATAAGAAGTGCCATTTTTTTGGTCCTTGCATGGATTTTTTTTGTGAAATATTTTAATTCAAAGCATAAATATAATGTTTAGAATCTTAGACATTTTTCTGTTAATTAACCCAGTTAACCAATGATAGATACACTAGAAAATCCATCTAATCAAGGATAAAAATCTCACAGATGTGCTGCTGCAGATACACAGTTAAAAACATGTAAAGGCTTGCAATGAATACCTTTTAAGTATTTTGAGATCCTTCACTGCAAAATGACTGTATACTCTGTGCTTTGTTACATCATCATGTTGGTGCTAATGGGTGACATTCTGGACCCCAGCTTCCATCAGATAGATTGCTTTGGAGTGAATCAAAATAAATAAATACATGCAAAATGTTATTCATAGTAGTAGCAAGTGTTGCCTCATAGTAGCATGGAAGGCCACATCAGAACCGAGATTCTTTTGTGTTATGCATCTACAGGCATCTGTAGGCATCTGTAATATGCCCGAAGTTGTATAGTTACTGTTTAATTAAATCGCTGCTTTTTCAGGGTAAATTTGTGCAGTTTCTGGGGCAATCTAGTGTGTGACTAATAACTGTCTCCATAAGCTATTTCCTCACGTTGTGCTTTAATTAAAAGTGAGCTGTGATTGCCTTGTAATATACCGAGGACTGCAGCCTGACTGTTCACTCACTAGACTGGCAGAAACTTTAATCTTCTAGTCTGCTCAGAGGTAAACAGGATTATTGCTAGCATATGCCATGAAATATATATTTTTTTTTCCCTAGGAGTGAGTGGATGAGTTTAGAGGCCAGAGATTTAATACTTTTTTAACTCATGGTAGAAGAAAGTGAGCAAGTTGAAATTTCTCAAACCTCACCTTTTATTTTTACCACTGAAGAGAGTAGACTTCACATGCTTTTTTCTTACCGTGTACTTGGATACAATAGGGAGGTTGTAAGTTGAGAAGAATAGCATTTAATTCCAGTTTTAGTCAAATGAATACTGTGAGAAGTGGTTTCATCCTTTTTCTCCTTTCTAAGCTGCTTGGTAGTGGCCAAGGGCATTTTTGTAGCACAAGGACAAGATGAGAAAACCCAACACCCCACTAGAGAGCTGCTGAATTGCCTCACATGGAGAATTCATTTCAGGGGAATGATTCAGCCAGGCACTTGAGCATGTACTTTTGCAGCAGCTTCAGACAGAAGTATAAGCTAATGCTCTGGTCCGAACAGTCTCTTGCAGAACATCCATATGGTAGTTTCCACCTTGGTCTTGTGCCCTGCATTGAGATGGATCCTTCTGAGCTGCTTCAGGGGATGGACACAGAGAGCCAAGGAAGTCCACAGTGGAATGCAAATCTCTGCACTGCCTGAGAGGACAACTGTCTTGGATGCCAGTGACAGATATGCCAGCGGGAAAAAAACCTTGATGACTTCACCAATCACGGAATCCCAGAATGGTTTGAGTTGGAAGTGACCTTAAAGATCACCTAATTCCAACCACCTGCCATAGGCAGGGACACCTCCCACTAGACCAGGTTGCTTAAAGGCCAGTCTGGCCTTGAACACTTCCAGGGATGGGGAATCCACAATTTCTCTTGGCAACCTGTTCCAGTTCCTCACCACCCTCACAGTAAAGAATTTCTACCTAATATCTAACCTAGAGTTTAAAGACATTCCCTCATGTCCTATCACTATATGAACTTGTAAAACGTGTCTCTCCATTTTTCCTGTAGGTTTTCTTCCAATACTGAAAGGCAGCAATTAGGTCACCCCAAAGTCTTCTCTTCTCCAGGCTCAACAATCTCAAATCTCTTAGCCTTCCCTCACAGGAGAGGTGTTCCATCCCTCTAATCATCTTTCTGCTCATCTTCCCACTGATGAACAGTGAACCTTGGGTATCAAACATAGCTGTGTCCTACCTGCACAAGGTTCCTTTTGTTCTGAGACTTCAGATATTCCTGTGCTCCTATTTCTATGGATCCNTTGAGTTGGAAGTGACCTTAAAGATCACCTAATTCCAACCACCTGCCATAGGCAGGGACACCTCCCACTAGACCAGGTTGCTTAAAGGCCAGTCTGGCCTTGAACACTTCCAGGGATGGGGAATCCACAGTTTCTCTTGGCAACCTGTTCCAGTTCCTCACCACCCTCACAGTAAAGAATTTCTACCTAATATCTAACCTAGAGTTTAAAGACATTCCCTCATGTCCTATCACTATATGAACTTGTAAAACGTGTCTCTCCATTTTTCCTGTAGGTTTTCTTCCAATACTGAAAGGCAGCAATTAGGTCACCCCAAAGTCTTCTCTTCTCCAGGCTCAACAATCTCAAATCTCTTAGCCTTCCCTCACAGGAGAGGTGTTCCATCCCTCTAATCATCTTTCTGCTCATCTTCCCACTGATGAACAGTGAACCTTGGGTATCAAACATAGCTGTGTCCTACCTGCACAAGGTTCCTTTTGTTCTGAGACTTCAGATATTCCTGTGCTCCTATTTCTATGGATCCAAGGGTAAAAATGAGCTTCTGTTTTCGTCTTTTAACTTTTCAGGGTCAATCTGGCAGCCAGATACTCCCACACTTCTCTGTGCCACTACACTACCATTTGTGTTCACTTTCTTGGAATCTCTCTCATTCAGTCCTTCTTTTTCTTGCTTATAAGTATTTCCAATTCACCACATCTTTTTTGGAGAAACTTTGCTGCTTTTCTTCTTGAACCTCCATCCTCTTCACCTACTCCTACTGAGGACTATAAAGATACCTTATTTTCCTATTAAAAGGAACACTGAGGGGGAAAAATACACAAACCAACTTATATTGCTGATAGTCACTAAAGAACAAGAAAAATCAGACTTCGAGCAATTTACAGCTTGTCTTTTCTATATCTTCATGTTTGAGACAAATGCAGTTAATAAGCCTACATGCCAGATAAGAGCAGAAAATATTATGTCCCTTTAATTCTGAATTGGGGCCATCTTAATCAAGCAATATGTGCTATTTACTTTCATTGACTTTTCTCCATCAGACACCTTGACTCTTTACTAGTGGTAGTGCTTGCCCATCATTTATCATCACGTAGAACTGTAACTTTTTGGAAAGCAGAAGTCAGCATCACTTTGCCAGTTTTCAGAATGTGGAAAAAATCAATAACAGATCAAACTGTCTACATCGAAGTGTCCTGAAGAAGAGGCAAACTGGGCTGTTTAGCAGAGGCCACTACATAGTTTGTGAACTGCCTGAATCTCACCTGAGATTCTCCTGAGTTTCCCCATGGCTTTCTCCAAAAGGTAAAAATGTAACTGTTACTGAACACTGGGAAGGAGTCTTTGACACACACTTTGACTCATGAAGGCACCTTATGTAGCTTGTAGACAACAGATGGGGCAGATATGCTCACTTCCACTCATTCACCAGTGAGTATCAAGATTTAAAACGACAACACTTTATTCATTTTGGGTAGCTCAAAAAAAAAATTTCTGAATCCTGTTTATTCAGAAGGACAATCAATAAGGCTCTCCTTGGGTGTCCTGGGGCAATGCCTCAGCAGCAATTACTCCTTTCTGAGTCTATTTTGCATTAAGCCCTTTTCAATTATTAAGGCTCATTCGATCATATTTGTGCACGTGCAACTCATAATCTGCAAATTATTCGCCTGCCACCAACTGCATGTTTTGACTAACGCATTAGGCTATCTCACTGAATAGTGAAAGCCCTATAAATTGTTCCATGAACTCACTTCATACAGAAATCTGCACTTAACAGTACAAACTACAATAGTACTTGCAGTAAAAGGAACCTAATTTTTTCCTTCTAGTTATACAGAAGCCCGGAAAAACTGAAGTCATTGAGCTTGATTTCAGTGAGTTTTGGTGCCTATTTACCATAAATTCTGTGATCGGGAAAGATTCTCTCTGGGATCAGAGAAACCATACCTGGGCACAAACTGAAATACATACGGGAGGTTCCCTCTGAGCATCAGGAAACACTTTTTCACTGTGAGGCTGAATGAGCACTGGCACAGGTTGCCCAAGAAGGTGGTGGATTCCTCATCCTTGAGATCTTCCAAAGCCTTCTGAACATGGTTCTGGGCAACTAGCTCTAGGTGGCCCTGCTTGAGGAAAGGGGGTTGGACCAGGTGACCTCCAGAGGTCCCTTCCAGC
>VYZQ01038662.1:0-12272 GCA_013400655.1 Mystacornis crossleyi
GAGGAGGGGCTCAAAGAGCACCCCGGACCCTCCGGTTCCGAAACCCCCGCCGGCCGCCGCCTCAGCGCCCTCACGGTTCCCGCTCTTTCCGAGGGGACGGGGCTCGCGGGGCCCACGGCGAGCTCTGATAGGCTGGCGCGTGATTGGCAGCAGAAGCAGCCCTTGGGCGTGGAGGCGGCCGTGGCGCCATTTTGTTTGCCGTGAGGGCCGGGAGAGCCGAGGCGCGGCACCGGGGGAAGGAGCCTCGGAGCCGGGCTCGGGCTGGGGCTGCCCGGCGGGAAGGAGGTACGGAGCGCGGGCACACCGCTGAGCTGCTGGGTTGGAGGGGAGCAGCGGCATTCGGACGGGGCGGTGCTGTGCTTCATGAGGGAACCATGCAGATCCTTCCAGAGCTCTTGCAGAGTCTGTGGATGTTAGAGGAGCACCAGGGCAGCGGAGGACAGCAGAGCTTTAGATCCGAACAATAACTGCTGGAAATGAATGATACTTTGGGGAAAACCTGTACAGAACCTGTAGTGCATTAATGGCCCTTATGGAGAAGATGTAAAATTTTCCCTTGATTTGCACGGGGTTTAAACAGCCTCGTCTGTTCTTTTCCCCTTGCAGACATCCTCCAGGCCCCTCAGGCTGAGGCTGGCAGTGAGTTCTTCCCATGCAGCAGCAGCAGCCTTTCAGCAGGAGGTGGGTGATGTTCATGGCAGCCTGTCACAGGCGGGTCTGAGCTGAGGCCTCATGAGGTGGAAACCTTTGAAATAGGCCGTGAGAGCTAATAAAGTGGAGCTGTTTGATCTATAATGTGAAGAGTGGCTGCTGTGGGCTGTTCTCCCTGTGGAGAACCTGCATGAGAAGCCAATCACACCACTGACTGCTGGTGAAGTAATTCATGGGTTCCTCCAGCCTGTTAGAGGATCTGGTGAATCTTGGTTGTGTTCCCATGCTGGGAGAATGGAAACCTCAAATAAGGAAAAATAAATCCACCTGTATAAATCTTAGAATCACTAAGTTCGTGCTTGGAGGGATGTTAAAGGGAGGCTATTTCTGTGTAGTAACTATTGAGTGTAGAAAAAATATTACTGTAGCTTACCGGTTTATACATGCAGTGCATACAAACATGTAGGATAAACTCTGTTGTAAATAGAATTTTCTGATTTCTATTCCAGAAGTAGTGGCAGAAGAACATGATTTGTCTGTTTTGCCCCTGAGAACTGGAGAAGCAGTTTACTAACCAATTTAGAGAAATGCCTTGTATTTTTAATTAATTTTACTATAGTGTTTGGCCCAAATTGGCGTAAATGAAATTGCCACAGATGGCACTGTAAAAGTCCTGTACCCTGTAAAACTTCTAAAGAGCAATGTTAAATAGCAGGATTCTTTACAGAAATCATCTTGTTGAACAATCTTGTAATGTGAAATTAAATGGTCTTGCTATTTTACAGAGCTAAAGTCTATTTCAGTAAAATTCAGCAGTTAGGTAATTCAAGCAATGAACTAATAAAGACAGAACCTGTCAGGATGCCAAATAGCATCTAGCCAGAAATGCAGATTTAGGTGCTCAGCAAAAACTTCCGCTCTGTGTGGACTCTCATTTCCTTATAGGAAATTAGAAATCTACAATTTGAGTGATACCTGGAGTAGTTAAAAGACTAGGACATTCCATATTCTCCTATGAATCTGATCAGAAAGTTGTATTATGTTCTTGTTCAAAAATGATCTGCTAGGAGGAAGTGTAGTAAAATTGAAGTGTCTTGGAAGTAAATCTATGGGATGTGTTTCTAATACACCTTGACTTAAAAGTACTGGTAAGTAGTTCTGATCCTTTGTTTACTAATAATGGTTGAGATAGGAGATGCAGCAAACTTTATAGCAAAAGTTTATCACAGAAGTTTTTCAGAGTACAAAAAACTTGAAATGTTTTCATTCATTTCAAATGTTTGAAATGTGTAGTGGTTAAAATGTTAGGGCAAAAGTATTTTTTAGCAGCTTTAGTGGCTTGAGTTACAGCTGAAGGTGACGTGACTTGGTCTCTCGTGATCTCACCTCAAGGGCCCTTGATGTGTGGCTTAACACGGCAGTCACTGGAGAGGATCAGGAGTCCAAGTGCGGGTTGTTTTATGGCAGTGAGCAGGCTGGGTCACTTAGGGAGTTCCAGAGGTCCACCTCAATCAACAGCTTGTGTGACATAAGTCATGATTTTTGGGAAGGTGCTGCAGTATTTAAGATGGAATCGCAGCCACGCTGGGCTCTGAGGCTCCAGAAGGTGCCGAAGAGATGAGACTTGCAGGCTGCCAGCTCTGAGCAGAAGCCCTCCTCATGCTGAGCACAGTTAGTGTGTGCCATGAAAACATCCAAGCTGTGTGTTTAAACTCCCTGCTGGGAGCGTCTGTTCATGCACAGAGCTGGGGGTGTGGTGGGGGCAAGGAGGGCCTTGGAGCCACATTCAGAAATGTCATTTGGGAGGGTACACTGGAATGACCCCTGGTGCAGTTTTCTGATCTGGCCGGTCAGTTTGTGCCACACAGGGAAAAGAAAACTGCTGTGCAGATTTTATTCAATTGCTGTGCCTGAGAAAAGGTAGAGATGACAGTGCTGTGCCACTGTCAGCTGTCACTGTGTAAACAAAAGGGGTTTATCAGTTCTTTGAAGAACACCACAGCAAACCACCGTACAAGTCTTGGCTGCCAGGAAAACAGGGGAGTGATTTAATGCCTTCTGTGTCCTGGAGGCCATGCTAGCTTCACCAAGTGGTTTGATGGTAATTAATACTGGTGCACCAGAGAGAATGGATGGAAAAGAGGAGGAGGATGAAGGCTGGTTGATTGCAGAGCAATGTGTATCTGAGCTCTCCACCTACTCAGGCCATGGCAGGACTGCTGCAAAATACCACAGGGAATCACTTGAGGAACAAGATCTCATCTAGCGTGGATGGGAAGGGATGGTGTTTCTGCACGATGACGACTGGGCGTCTCCCTGAGGTGGCTTTTGTGTGGTACAATGCAAACCCTCACCCAGAGGGGCTGTGGGAGCCTGTGCCAGACTGCTGTGAATGATGGATGACGTGGCTGCTGCTTGTAGACACGAACAGCAAACTCCTGGTGTGCCCCCGGCCTCAGCATCACAGGAATAGCCTGAACTCTGTTCAAGTTTTCATTCATTCGATCTCAGTGAGAGTAGTTTAATGTACACACAGAAGTTGTTACATGTCTTCTATCCATGTAACAGTGTATTTCTCAAAACCACATAGTTCATTAAACCCAGGATAACTGACCTGAGCAGCTCAAACCCCTGTCCACATGCTTGCTTTGTGCTGGATGCAGGAGTCCTGTGGCTACCTCAAGTCTTGCAGTATTGGCTGTATAAGAGTTTGTGTGGAACTGCTTTGCAGGACAACATAATTGTATTTACTGAGCTGTATTTTGTCATCTTGCCCTGGTTTAGCCTTCCCTCTTCTACTATAATCCAAAGATACCCAGATTAAAAAAAAAATGTCCCTTTTAATAAATCAGAACCAACAGAGAGCTGAACATATCTTTATTGCTGGGAGGAAATCCCACCTTTGGTGTGTGCCAGCACCTAAGCAAAGGGGAAGAGGGAAGTGTTATTGGTGACCCTTTTTGGGGGATCTAAAGGCCTTTTAAGGATTTTGCCCCATGTTCATGCCTGGAGCAAGAAAGGGCCTTTTGTTGTAACTGTAACAAGAGTACACACAGGCTTTTTACAGCTTTACAAATAAATGGGCTGGAACGTATAGCCCAAAGTGAAGATGAATTCAGGACCCTGAAAGCAGTGGCAGCTCCAGTTTCTTTCAGTTGATTGTACCAAGGATTGGGGTCACAAAAGAGAAGGATAATTTACAGCTTAGCAAATGGGAAAAACTCTTTCTAGCTGACTTGCTGGAACTCAACCCTGCAGCAAACCACCAAAGTCAGCATTATGCCGTGAGCAATTAAGTGAGGTGACAGTTCTTGCAGAAAGAGGGGTGCTGTTTTGGGCAGGTTTATAGATGCAGCAGTTCTTTGCACATGGAAGTTACAGGCTGGCTTATTAGTTGCTTGGACATCAGTCAATCAATATTTTTCCCTGCTTCCTCTGTAATCAAATACACTTTTCCAAGGTGATGCTGATTGCAGCAAGATAAACTGGACATCTTGCTTGTTAAGCAGATGGTGCCTTCTGCATGGATCCCTTCAGTGCTGTGCCAGCAGGGGATGGGGCAGTCAAGCAGTGTTGGGGAGGGCCTGAAACGAAGGAGCTTTCTGCTACAGATTTCATTGTGTGCATTCAGCTGCGGATTCATAGTGAGAGGCACTGCAGGTTGCCGAGAAAAAGTAGATGGACTCGGGTATTTGTTGGTTTGCAGGGGGTGGAGTGAGGATGTGGGTGGAGGGTGGGGCCGAAAATAACAGCTTCCCTGTTCTTCCAAGCAAGGTGCTCTGTAACTGCCTGGGCAAAGTTAGAGTAGCTACAGCAGGACGGGAGTAAAACTGAGCAGGAGGTGCCACGCATTTTCACAGTGAAGAAAGGGTGTGCCAACCTCCTTTATCAGTCTAGGCCCAGTATTGTGGGGCTTCTCTCATGTCCCACTCCCATACGTGCCCCTCTCCCATTCCTGTGAGGCCACAGAATGCCCGCCAGCTCCTGGAGTGGGCCCAGCTCCCTTTGAGCTGTCAGTGACCAGCAGTTGCCAGGCTGCTGCCAAAGAGCTTTCGGCCTTCTCAGCACCTCCAAGATGATAATCCTGAGGGAGCTTTCGGAATGACCTCTTAGGGAGCCAGCTAACATCAGGCATGAGCACAGACAGGCGTTATGCTAATACAGTAGGTAAGACTGACTTCAGTTTCAGTCAAGTGTTAAACGGTATTTTCTTAAGTGACTCTGTTCAGTTCTTTGTGGATCTTACTTGCTAAATATTTGATACAGCTCTGAATTTTAAGTGACACGTAGTTTAGTTGGGTTTGGTACAGTTGTCCCTGAGTAGCTCTTTGTGCATAACTGACTTGTTTGGAGTACACCAGCAGACTGAGCTGGCTGCACACTGACCTGTCGAGGGCAAAAGTCTCACACCAAGTCCTGGCCCGTCATACATTCTGAGCTGTGGGATTTCATATATCTCATTTCATTAAGAGCAGTCTCGGTTATAGTCAGCTCATAACAGTTTTTAATCCCTTCTCAAGTCCAATCTCCTCTGAATTTGATTAATGACCTCTGCACTCAGACTTCAATTCAGCATTTCAAGACCAGAAAAACACTTCTAAGAAAAGTAAGACCGTATGTTCACTGACTTCTCTTCTAGAGTAAAGCTGGGTTCTGTAACTCCAGACAACTGGACATGTGTGTATATTCCAGTAAATCTTACCATGAGTTGCAACCTCAAGCAAACAACACCAGCCACACAATCGTCATGGTATCCCCAACTCCTGCCCTCAGTGGCTCTGGACAAGGATATTGCTTGGATTTGCTTTGGACCTCAGAGGACAAACTGGGACCACAGGAATTTAATGTTTAAGAAATACAGTGAAATGAGAGGGGTGGAGAGAACTCTGAGAGAACCTTACTTGTTCTTTATGTGTGTAATTTATCTTTTAAGAAAAAAAAATCCACTTTTTCTAATTAGCTAAATACTAGGAATTGCCCAGATTTCTTTTTGGAGTGAAACTTGTCTTCCTGGCTGATTCCATCATGGCCTTCTCTGGGCTTTTCTGGTTCTGCTTCCAAGGCAAACCCCCGGAGGTACTTGTGTGCAGCAGCCCTTGCCAGTTGCAATCCTGTAATGCTCTATTCACTTTCACCCCTGTGAAGGAACGCATTCTGCTTGTTCCACCATAAATGTGCTTTATGTTTGCATCTCCAAGTCCTCTCTGGTAACGCAGCCATCGGAAGCCTGTCTCTCCTTCCTGCTGAGTGAGTTACCTGACTCAGGCAGAGTGGACTTCTGTGGTTTGGCTTCCCAGGCTTCAGAAACCCCTTGAAGGCAGCTTGCTCACGGTAACCAACACCCCCCAAACAATCATTAGGCCATAATTCCTGTTTACAGAGATAAATCTTTATTGGAGCTATTGGAAGCAAATGGGACATGGTTCCAGTTTTATATACAGAGAAGTCTGTAGCGTTGGGTTACAACCAGTGGCAATGACCCGAGATTACAGTGCAGCTCGTGTTGTGTACAGTCAGTAACAGTGGCTGGCGCACAAACCACAGCACAGAAGCCAAATGAAGCCAAGTGTACGGGGTACAGCAGCACGGGAGGAAGCAACTGAAGGTACAAAGAGCGTTCCCTTTACATTTGCAGGCTTTTTTGGCTAGTGAGTAGATAGAACTCAATTTAAAATTCACTGTGCAGTTATTTTTCTTCCCACTCAACTGGTACCAAATTAAGAAAATTTGAATGTTCAAATTACATTTCTAGTGCTATAAATAGCCGTGGTTGTTGCCAAATTACTTTATTTGAAATTGCTTTATTTATAGTTGGGAATAGTTCAGTCATCATTGTCCTCTACTGATTACACATTGGGAGAAAACTGAAGTAATTTGAAAGTAGTCTGTAATTAGACCACAAGGATCTCTTGCACTTCATTTGGAAGTTTAATTCTGGGTAACTTCTTTTGAGAGAGATTTATTGGGAAGAAAGATGGAATTGTCCACCATATTACTCATTTGTAGAATTTGTTCATAGTATTTAAGGTTTAGACAGTTTAAAGGTCATACTTCTTTTTATTCAATGCCATATCCAATCTTAGTTTAAAAATAAACACTCCATCCTCTGTGGATAAATAAATCCATCTCTTGGCTGCAGGTCAGACCTCTATTGGTGAAAGAGATTTAGAAAAATAGACCTTTTCTTTAACGTTTAATACGCCGACTCACAAAGGAAAAGTGAAATTCATTCAAGTCTAGAAACAAATACAGTACAAGTGATTTATAGAATTGCATTCTTTCCCTCTGCAAACTTGCTGAGCATGAAACACTGCCCCAAAGCACTGCCTCTGTCTTTTCCTTGTCTTGGAGAAGTAATTATCATCAGAAAAGTTACATCATACTGCACTGCCAGATTGCCTGTCAGAAGGGCTCTGCCTCCTGAGGAGTCTTTGCTTAGGAATTCTTTAGATGCATGGATGGTGGTGGTTTGGGTTACACAAAGGTGATATTTTATCCCAAATTAGCAGCAATTTTAATTGATTTGATGAATGGTGATTTTTGGTGGGTGGAAATTCAGCCATTAAAAAAAAGCCTATGAGTCGGCCTTGGAAAACACCAGCCTTTCCTCAAAATCTCCACTTCTGAGACTGCTTCCCATCGATGCCCTTCTCAGCAAGGGGCTGGTACGTTTGGCAGTACAGGTTTCATGCTCAACTTTGTCACTAAGAACTGGACAGGACTTTAAAAAGCATACAGCCCACTGGGACTTGCTCTGCTGTAGTACTTCAGTGCTTTGGAGAGCCCCCACCCCCAGCAGTGTTGCTCTCTGAGAAGTGCAAGTGTCCCAGCCTGGCTCTGGGGCAGGGAGGACGGTGACATTCCGGAGCGGAAGCAGTAGTTAAGCACCAGTTACTGGCCCCTGCAGAGGCTCAGGAGAACAGAATTGCTTCGTAGAGAGCTGGTCGGCCTAAAAAGCTTAGTCAGTTTGATCAATAAATATTGACTTAGGGTTAGGATGAGAAATAAGACACTGCACCTTGGAACTGGAAGACAGAGTCAACTTCCTCCTTTTTCTGTCCAAAAGGAGACTGGCTCCAAAACATTTGTCCTTAAGGACCTCTGTGATGCCTGACAGATAATTCATTATGTGTGTATGAATGTACCTGTCCCCTTTTGCAGGAAGGAATATATATATGACTGGACAAAGCTTGGAGGCTTTTTTCTGTGATTTTTTTTAACCATCTGCTGTGTGTCATGTTGTCCCTGAAGGCATGGTTACCCACTCCTAAATTATTCAGCATTGCCCAGAGAATGGCTCTGTAGTTGAATATGCTCTCGGCAGTACAGCCTCCCTTTTCTTCCAGTGTATGTGGATTTCCATGCAATAGATGTTACTAGAAAACGACACTTGTCTTTATCCTGTTATTTTGAGCAGGGAAACAGTGATACAAATTTAAAAACACAGGAAAGAATCTGTACTGCAAATCAGAATTTTCACAATTAAATTCATAGGATCACTAACTTTTCAAAAGCTGTACTGCTCTGAATGCCGTTCTCTAGCCCACCATTATTCTCCTTTGAGCAGAATGACTTTCCATCTGCTTAGAAGCAGTTCTTTGTGAAAATAATGACAGAAGAATAAATACTGTCTCTCCGACCCTGACTTTGTTACTTTACAGGACACCCTTACAGGACTCACATTCTGTCGGGAGTGCAGCAATACACTCATTTTGGTATGCATAGATCATTAAATTGTAGCAGTGCCAGCAGTAAAGCAAAACTTGCCAAGATGTCCTGTTCCTCTTAATTAAGCTTGATTTATGTGTGCCTTTTGACTTAAGATGCAGTTAGTGTCCACTGCTGAGATGATGCAGTACCCTGAGTAATTTTGTATTGATTACGCTTACCCAAGCTTGTGCTTTTGCAAGAACACAGAAATGAAGCTCAAAGAAAATAAAGAAGTACATCAGGTTGTTTCCATGGAACACTGTTAAATCTATTTATAGCAGCTTCGAAGTATGAAGTTAAAACTTACCTTCTGCTCTACTCCCTTCGAAACAGATGAGTGCTATGATTAACTCCCCTTTAGCTTAAAAAATAGAAGTGGATAGAATGTCAAAATACACTTTGCTGGTAAGATGAACCTACTTTGTCATAACAAGTTACACCAGTATTGGTGACCTGAAATGTGTACATTACACAGGTCGTTGTGGGAGCAGTATCTACTTTCCCTTGTTGCCATGCTCCTCTGTGTAAAGGCAGCTTGTCTAGAATACCGTGGGCATTGCAGAAATAACTAGCTAGTATTCCGTCTGAGGAAATTACTATTATTCCTTTCCCTCCCAAAATTCGTTTGCATGCTCTGTCTACCACCTGGAACTGTCTCCCAATTTTGAGTAGGGCTGCATCAGGAAACAAAATTTGTCCATTGGATTTCTTGCGTTCCTCCCCTGGAAAACCTGCAATCCTGGACTTGTTTACTGAACAGAAAAAAGAAATTGATCTCCTGTAGCAACATCATTAGCAGCTTTTAGCCTGCTGAATGGATAGCTTAAACCTCTTTAACTATTGAAAAAGCAATCCCATCTCCTCCTGCTCGTAGTACACAAGGCTGATGGCTTTCCCCAGCACACATAAACCTCCTGGTTTTGCCACAGACTCTCTTAATGGACTTGGAAAAGGCAGTGCAACTTTCCCTCCAACTTCCTATCCATGGTGCTCTACCTCTAAAACTGGAGAAGGACATTCTATTTCCATTATCTTCTCTCTCTCTCGCCTCAGTGCATTCTACCAGGATTAGATGCATTCAGAAATCTGTGTTCAAGCTGATGCTGCACTACACCTCATGAACTGCAAAGCAGCATAAGGCAACTGGAGCTTCTAGATCCTGGTAAGAAGTATGAATGAGGCTTAAGTTTAATTAATTAAAAATTAACCGCAGCTCTTACTCATTCCAACTCTCTTGTACTAACCAATGAAGGCTAGCCAGTTACATTCAATTAATGCCTTTTAAAATTAAGTGTTATTTGTTCTACTAGAGATAACAGTCCAGAGGTTTTCACAAACATGTAGTTCTGGCTGGTGAGAAAACATTTTGAAGTTGTTTACTTACACAGCATAGAAGAGACTGCAGCTTTAATTGTCTTACTGCCCCAAACCTTTGAAGTTAGAAATCAGATAAATTCAGTCTCTGCAGTTAAAATTCTTATATGCTCTTTACATTCTTAGAACTCTAACTTATTGGTGGATTATTAATTAAACAGGGAAGAGTACTCTCCCGCTGAGAAGGCTTCAGTCTGTACAAGAGTTTCTATAGACTAGGCTTCATGGGTTCTTTTCAAGTACACTTAACTACTAAACTACCTGTGGTACAGTGTATGTGACCTTAAATTATACAGAGTTAAGGCACCAAATACAAGATAAAACAACATCCAAAATAAGAGATACGCTTTAGAACTGCACGTCTCCACACACCACTTTTGGACATTCAGCTCCTCATAAACGTCAGGGTAAACAGTGTGGTCTGAATGTTTCATGCAGTCTCAGGAACTGGAGAAAAAACCCCACTTCACTGAATTTAAACCTTACTGTCTGATGAACTTTACTCTTACCTAACTCACAGCACTCACAGTAAAGCACTGCCTTACCTACACAGCATCAGACAGGTCTGGCAGGAAGAGCCCCCTTTCTCCTAGGAAATCCCAGAAAGGAGTAGACAGAGGAACAGGCAGATGTGTCCTACTTGTGCTTTTGTATTATCTCACGTATCAGTTACAAACCAACGAGTGAATCAGTCCCATTTCTATAAGCAGAAAAAGGAAGCACCAGAATACCTGGACACAAATAGGTATGGATTCAGATAGGAGACATAACTCTGGGGTTAAGTAATAAAACAGTTTAGTGATGACAATTCTTTTAATGCCAGATACTTAACCACTAGCTTAAATGGTTTATGTTCAAAAGAAGGTGCATGTGAAACTGCTGCCGTGGTCCATAGGCACAGGACTTCAGTACTGGGTTTCTCTGGTGAAGTGCTCTAAAATGACTTCAGCAGAATTTCCACTTCCAGTGGAATGAAACCAACGAGCCGTTAGACAAGCTGTCTCCTGTACTAAGACAGCAGATTCAGCTACACTGACTCTTCACTTTGCTTTAAACAAGTCAATAAAATATCTCATTTTTCACTGGATTATTCAGCAGGAAGCCCAAGAGGGTCTGTGTGCTGAACATTCAAGCTGAGTTACTGTATTTTGAGACAGAACAGCCGTTTCTAACAGAGCTCCTCAGTGTGCCCAGCACAGAGCTCATTTTCATTCTTTTGATGCCAGAGAGGGGAGGTCTTAGCTCCATGACTGAGAACAACAATCTGAATTTCATGTTTCCACATCTCATCATGTATCCAAGGGAATCCACAGCAGCAGAGCCCCTGTGCTGTTTCCCAGAGCCACCGGAAATAGGAGCTGTTTTTGTAAGCTCCTGTGTGACTTGGAACTCAGTGAGGCTGGGACATAGTTTTTCCTTCATTAAGTAACAGGCAACTGTCTTAGAGAGAATTTAGCTAAAGGCAAGAAGTTCTAATACCAAGTGAGCATATCTTGGCATACCAAGCACAAGAGGCCGAAGGAAACTTGCAGTTTTATCTGAGTAAGGACTGAAATACTGTCTTGTCGTTAATACAGATCTGGAGAGATGTTCAGCAATCCCACCTCTAGCCTGGCTCAGAAGTACAGATGCAGAATTACAAATGAAGCAAGGGACTTTATTTCAGGGAGTTGGTGGCAGAAAAGACAGGGAGTGCCAGGCTCACTCTCCAAGGGACATTCCTGGGACTGGATCAGAGATGGTACGTTAAAGCTGCTCACATTTATTGCTGTCTTGGGGATAAAGAAGTGACAAGAGAATGATGTGCCATAGTTGAACAGCCAACAAACAGGAGATTTTTTTCCTAGACTACCTGAAAAATCTTCTTGCCCCTTCTCCAGTATTTTCTACATCCTTATAGTCTGAGGAACTTGTTGACAGGGAAATTATTCTCAGTAGCTCAAAGAAAGCAAAAAGTCTCAAATAATTCTGGATTTGTGCACTTTTCCCCAATTAAGTTCTTTCAGGGGCTTGAGGGGACTGTCTTTTATTAAGACACACTTTAAATCTTTTTTTCCTACCAGAAGGCAAGTGTTCTCAAAGAAAGAATCCTTGTCTCCAGAGATCAGAGATACTGGAGCAGTTTTCAGATCTTTGTTAATGAGTAGAAATAGTCCTCTGGCACATGAATAAGTTGAAATATATGTAGGAAAACTAGTTTCTCTGAAGTGCTTCACAGTCTGATTAAAAGTTTTTAAGAATCTAGACATCTACACGTAACAATTTCATAATTTGAGAGAATCAGTTATTTACTGGGATACTAGAAGATGATCAGAAAAGGCATGGTAGGAGGACAGAATTCACAGAAGCAAAGGTATTTAACAACAGTGAAAGTCGTGTCAGCAGCATTTACAGCACATTAAATGGGGAGCCATGACAATTGCTGAATCATTTAATTAGCTCACACTGGCTACACGACAGCAAATTAGACAGATTAGGAACCACCACCCAGGTACTAAATTGACTTTGTGAGCGGTGGATTGTGCACTGTGTCCCAC
>VYZQ01038662.1:12518-65235 GCA_013400655.1 Mystacornis crossleyi
TTGGATTGTGCACTGTGTCCAACAGAAATTGCTTGGGCAACTGAGCCCTCGTGTTACACATTCCCTTCAGGAGCATAGGCTGGCCTCCCTCCATCCAACTGGCATAACGCCC
Organism: Mystacornis crossleyi; assembly: GCA_013400655.1. NCBI lineage: Eukaryota > Metazoa > Chordata > Aves > Passeriformes > Timaliidae > Mystacornis > Mystacornis crossleyi. Next base: position 12,631 of record VYZQ01038662.1, read on the forward strand.
AGGAATAAGGTCACCGTGTTCCAATTCCTGAATATGTGCTTAAGGAAGGCAGCGAGCACTGGCAGGGAGAGAACATAATGGCAGGAAGCACCACATACCATGCTTTGAGCTAGCCAAGCCCTCCAAACCAGCCAGGTTACTCCAAACCCTTCTCTAGGTAGAGCATGCCTGGAGGAATCTTGTGTGGCTGGTAAAGTAGGACTGAAGCAGACCCCTAAAGCTCACGGATGTTACTCCAAAGTCAATGGTAATGCCATTCATTTCCAGTATAGAGAACACATTAAACAGGTCGATTCTTTATTGTAAATCTCTGGCTTTTAATCCTTTAAGTGCCAGACACCATCTCCCAAAATACACATGATCATCTGGTTAGCTAAAACTAGCATTAAGGTGGGTAGTGTATAGGCACAGACTTTCCCTGGTCTCCTATTTATAGATGTACTAATTGAAAGGAACTTTTTCAGAATTTTTTCCATGAACCAGAAATTCAAACTGTAAAATACCATTTCTGCTTCACTGAAAAGGTACTACAGAACTGGTAATGCTACTGGCAGCTGCACAGAGCATACGGAACAAGGTTTACGTGTTTGGCTCTTGGGTACGTGCAGAAATACAAAGCTCAGCCACAACACAGACCTCCAACCTCACAGAAAAGGCAGTTCAGACCAAGCTCCTGTGAGGAGGCTTTTATAAGGAAACCTACAAGTATTATGCAGAATACATGAGTTTCTAGTTCTGCCTTAGCAAAACAGTGCTTGTTGCAACATTGATGAAGCAGATGTTACCCCAATTGCTCATCAGATCATAGCCTGATACTAGGCTAGACCCTACTGATAGAACTGGCTGCTCTCTCAAACGCCAGTACATCAGGCATTTCAGAGCCTACTCTGTGACCCTTCAATACATGGGGCTCTTCTGCTCAAGTTCCACTTCCATGAGAGGGGTTCCCAGGCAATCTTGCACCTTAGGGTCTTACCTCTGATTCCAAGTGGCTGCAGAACCCAGGATTAAGAAGTCTTAAGTACAGAAAATGGTTCTCGTACTGAAAAGGGAGGCAGCAAAGGCAAGGGGCCATCTCACACATAAATACTGCAATGCTTTACTGCATTACAAACAGCAGGGTATTAGAGAAATCTAGAGGAAAAAGATCCAATGAAGTTGAGAATTTTTAAAAAACAGCAGGAGAGTGGAAAGCTTAGGATTTTTAGAGTTAAAAGAGTGATGACAGAAAAATATGGAAATTCCCACTTAAAGCAGTTCTGATGGAAAGAAATACAGATGGATTAGGCTGCCAAGCACAGTCCACAAAGAAGCAGATCAAATGAGAGTCAGCAAGATGTTTATTAGCAGTCCTTGAAGTGGACAGCGCTTGTCAGGCTGACAGTAGTTAAGCTCAGGAAAGGGATATTCAGAAGTTCATTATAATGCACCTTAATGCATATAAAATCCTATCTGAAGGAGCAGAGCAGCCTGCTGCTCCAGGATCAGCACTGCTGGGCCTGCCAGGCTCAAAAAGGGACTGAACTGTAGGTGAGCTGCAGATCCAGCCCTGAGTTTGCACCTTGAAGATAACAGCAGATGGAAACCTGCCCCCTGAACAGCAAGGACGTTCTGACTGCTCATCAGTTGTCCTGCAACTGTCATGGAAGGATTATGTGCTTCCAGGGCCAGCCCCTGGAACAGTTCCTCAGTTCATTTCCCAGGTGCAAGTTCCTGCCCACAGGAGCAAAGCTGAAACTGTTGAACAGCTCTTTTTCTCTTACCAGCCTATGAATTATATCCAGAAATATCCTGAGGAATGGATAACCTATACATGCAGTTAGTGAATTTGATGATTCACTTTTAAAATCAAATATAGTTTATATTTGCTGTTAATACTTTGATGCAGAGTTTTGGGCTTGATACACCACTGCATATTCTGTACCAATGGTTTTCTGTTTGACACCAGTGTCAACTGTTACCAGTCAGGGGTTGTTCATGTTTTCATCTCTGAATTGAGACCCTAAAATGCTAGTACATCATCATCACTTTGCTCCCTTTTGCTTTTTTATTTTTTAACCATTTTTATATAAAAAGAGTTGTTTCCAGCAACTTCAAGTACTGCAAGTACTGCACTTCTGGAGTACTGTACTATGCAACTTTGCATAACGCAAGGTTTAAAAGACAAATAAAAAAATAGTATTTTAAAACTACACATATCATGTGCACCAATAGGTCATAATCCAAACCCATTTTAATCTAAGTAAAATATTGTTAAAACATTTACTACAGAACTGAAAACAACTATTTATGGATGGCTGTATCCTAATTTCCAGCTGTAGAAAACCACAGCTAAGCAAATGATTCACGCAGAGATAAATCTCTGCCTGCCTGCCCTCCTGTCCTGCACTGCACCCACAGGAGGGAAGCAAACCTGGCTGTTTCCTGAATTAATTTGGCCTAATGTAATTCAATCTGTGCAGATTTTAACTGCAATATCATCAAAGTTGTTCATTCCTCATTTGGAGTTTAGCTTTTATAGTTTAGGGAAATAATTTCTCTCGTTATTAGTGTCACCCATCCCACACAGCCAGAACCAAGGTGTGGCATTCAGAGCAGGCCATGGCCTGGCTTTGGTACCTACCCAAATGTATCCATAGGGATGCAGGGAATGCAGTGCCTGACACAGCAGTATCAACTTAGCTTTTTATGCTACACAGGAGAAAAATATTTGAAGGAGAACAGTCTCTTGATAAAACCAAACAATTTCTTAAGTGTTAGGTAATATTTTCTTTTTTAACTGAAACTGGAGTATTTGAATTGGCCTAGAGAAATACAAAGTTGGGATTCAGACCTCTTTAAACACTGAGTTAACAAGACATAATAAAAACGTGCCATATACAAGATTGTCACAAGTATATGAGATTTTTAGAAAAAAAGCAATAAAAATATTCTTTAAGCTGAAAATAAAATCTCTTACCTTTTATATCACGATCTCAGCTTACAGTCACTACATTTCTGCTTATTTTATACAAGTGCATATGGCTATGAAGGTCCGGAGAGAATGAGAATAAAGTGGAATTAACCTGCTGAAAACTGCTTAGAAGTCTTAAGCTGCAACATATAGATGTTCCAATACCATTTAAAAAAACATTCACCTTTCAGTTATTGCTGATTGACAATCTCAAAATATCAACATACAAATATTCAAGAGGGAAAAAACTCAGTAAATTTAGAGCAGCAAAGTTTTTTGAACTGGATATTTCCCAAATACTGTGTTTTCTGATCATTTGGTGATGACACTTTAAGAGACACAAAAGCAATCCACTTGATTTTCAAGTTCAGGCCTACCATTTTTGTGCCTCATATCAATGATGTGGGGAAGAGAGAGAGAATATATCATTCAGTTACATTTTGGAAAAAAATATAATCTATTTTTTTTCTTCTGCCATTTTGCTACATTTCATGTCTGCTGACATGCACAATGGTACAAAGCACTGCTGCTTCAGGAATGACCATTGCACGGCTCTGTAGCAACTTCTATAGGAAGCATGCAAATACAGCATAGTATTAAAATTCTGAAGGACTTCAATAGTGAAAGTAAAGGCAGATTTCACTGCTTGAAGCAGCACTCGACCCGGTTTGTGCCTTGGTTTGGTGTTTGGTTTTCCCCCCTCAACACACCAGTCCTTCCCCTTCCAGTGTAAAGAAGTAACCAGGAGTATATACACATCTATTGCTATGTACCCAAAGAGAGGACTGTGGCTTGGACTAAGTATTGCTTTTCATTACATGGAGCAAAGTTCAAGAAGTGAGAAAAACACTTAAAAAAAAAAAAAGGAAAAAAAGCTCCGATTCCATGTCTGAAGTTGAGAAACCTCAAAACGAGCCACGTTTTTCTTGCTTTTAAGACATGTACAAAATGCCATTTGGAGCCACACAACCTGATGGTTCTAGAAGTCAGAGAAGAAATCTTGAGGGCCCAAGTGAATAATAAAAGGTGCGATGCTGAGAGGCTGGCAATAGGGACTGTCAATGAAAAAACCACCTACAGTGGGAGAAGAGCAGAGAAGCAAAAACCTCACGTTAATGTCTGAGACTGGCTGAAGCTAAAGCTCCATTTAAATTTCTCTGCTCTTTCAGCTGCAAGTGGAATTTTCATTGTAAAATGGGCACTTTGAATTCTTTGAAGGTATTGAAACATCTAACACTTCCAAGGTTACCACTGTCTAAACAAAGAACTGACAGCTCATTCATATTTTCAGTAAAGCAGAGAAATGTAAAATATGCAGCAAGGGGGCAAGTTTACAATGTGGTTAGTAACTCCCAACAAATGACAAAAAATAAAAAATGACTTCTATAAATCATCTGAAATGACTGCCATCATGTTGGAAAAGAGCATAGCGCCCTTCTTGTCTTTGAAACAAGAACAAGTTTTTGGCTTACAAATGTTCATTGTATAGAATTGGTTCACAGAATATTTTGTTTGGAATTTTACAAAGTTGGGGATTCAGGAAAAAAAAAGGAAACTACAAACAGTTGCCAATCAGGGGAACTCCAAAAGAGGCGGGGTGGGGGGGAAATGTGTGCGGAGGAAAGAGTCCTTTAATGAATATTTGATCAACAAAAATGGGCTCTGATCAGCCATGCTTTTTCTGCTCCGTGATGGCTTCCTTTCATCCATAGGCCAGCAAAACAGATCAGTGAGTTCTGAGCACCTCTCAATTTGGCTCCGTCCCCGGCCCCTGCTCTGTGTTCCGTGGGTGACACCAGGCTCAGCCTCCCGGGCAATCACCTACGTTTTATTAAAGTACCACCAACACCAAACGGAAGCGAGAGCTACGGCAGAAGGAGAACCGTGGAAACGTAAACACATTCCTAAGCACAAATACTTAGCTTAAGAATAACAGCTGCAGTTAATTCCCGGGAAAGCAGCTTGTTCTATAAGCCACCCCTTATTCAGCTTTTCTAGTATTTCTCTCCCTCGAAGGGGGCTGTGGGGAGGAGGAACTTTACGTTGCTTTAAGCACTGGTCTTACAACACCCTCAACACAGATAAAGCTCCCCTTGCCTCAGCGGCAGAGTCTGTTAGAGAATAGGGGATAAAGGCAAATCTTTGGAAGAGCAGGAACTAAAGCCAGCCTATGGAAAAGCAACGGGTGAGGGCTGAGGAGAGAGTGCAACCAACAATGCTGCTTATTTGTGGGGGTGATACCTTAATAAAGACCACTGGAGTCCCTCGTTAGAGCCCACAGCCGTCCACAATCCATGGAGACTCCAATCGTGGAGCTGGGGCCTGTCCTGGAATTTCAGACAGGTGCACACACTCCTCGTCAAAAAGAGGACTCTGGGTTTGAGCACCAACTCTTAAAAACGTACTGGCCTATGGCTGAAGTGTGTCACTTTTCACAGCAGCACTCAACAAGAACTGGGACAATTAAATAGCAAGTTTTCATGGGGACCTTGTTGCTGCTTTAGATTCTTATAAATGTAAGGGGGGAAAGGAGAACCTTTGGTTTAATATACAATTGACAACTAAAATGCTTTCTGTAGAAATGGTGGATGGAAAATCAAGGGTGGGCAGACAATCTTAAAAGTGAAGAAGGCCACAAGAACAAGTGGAATTTTTTTTCTTTTTTTTTCCTCTTTTTTTTGTAAAAACAGAAAAGAAAGGAAAACATGTAGCTTTTGAGCTCTAAAGAACCTGATGTAACATTATTGTCCTTTCTCTGGGCAATACGGGTGTAAGGTGTATCCCTGGAATTGCATCCTTCTGTGGGAACTTCCTTTGTTTAATACTTGTTTCACAGAATGCAGCCTTATACAGAGACAGACTAATTCCCTTTGTTTCATTTGTTTTTCAGCATTTTGTGTACGAGTGAAAAGTCTTCTTGGATAATTAAGACTGTGTCTAAAATCACAGTTACAGTATGCTGATCGATAAGGAAACTCAGGTACTGATGCTTAACTATAAAAAATAAGATAAAACAATATTTTAACCCATATTTTACTAAGTTTATTACACACCATAATATTTACAAAGTTAAATGTTAACTGTAAAGTTTCTATCGTATGGTTTGGGGTTTTTTTACTTTTTATTTTTGTTTTTTAAACAACTATGCCCTGCATTTAATAATCCTACAGCAAATACAGGTCATTAACTGAGTCTGTGTGACTGCATTAGGAAACAGGCAGTACTCTTGTGTTACAACAAAACAGTTTATTTGTGATCAGTGTTTTATATTCTATACATCCTTCACAAATTTAATTTTACATAATCGGATACTTCATTTAAAACGTAAGGTTTAAGCTTCTAGTTCTTCCCTATAACAGAAGGCTGGTATAAGTTATTTGAAAATGAGGTAACATTTCACAGAACATTTTTTTCAAGTTTTAGAGAACTAAATTTGCATTTTGTTAAAATCAAAAAGTAGGAAAAAGATGTTTCTTTACAAATGACTTTGCTCAAGTATGTGTTCAAAGAAAACAGGATAAAAAGGCTTTTTTTTCTTCTAACATTCTGTACTGTACTGTGTTGTTCAATCAATAGGAATTAGCTTCTGCCATTTGCTAAAAGAATGAGTAGTGGGGAACGGGGTAAGTTGGGAATTTCATAACTGGTAACAGAACCATTCTCTTGGGTAAACCTACAGAGAGAAGAAAGGGAGAGGACTCCAAATAAGTTCAGCAATCCAAGAAAGTCAGATAAGAGCTTACAGTAGTGTTCTCATTAACCTTTTCCAGATCAGTCAGTCAATGTGATGTCAGGGTGCAGAGTCCCATAAACAGTAACGTTTCACCACTTTGCACTATTTCAGACAGATGGTTATAGCTTAAAGTCTGCTTTATTTTTGTCCTGGTGTTTGATAAAATTAAAGGAAGTGATATTCTCAAAAGCAGAGTGTGTATTTGGACTTGAAGCTCTATTTCATAATCTTTATGGTAATTAATCTCTACTAGCTTGTTCTACGTTGAGGTAATTTCACAGGCCAGTTGCAATTGCAGATATTCTAGACAGGCACTGCTGTGCATAAAATACAACTCACAGGGAAACTGTTCAGCAGTTTTGATCAGCATCCAGGTAGGTCAGCCAAAAATCAAGCACCTACAGTAAATTCTGCATCTGCTTCCTTATTCTGCACTTGCTCTCCTGTGTTGAAGTAGTAAATCTGGAAAGATTGACATCTGCCTGATTTAATTATTATTTTAGAGTTCTTGTGGCCTCACAAACTTCTGCACAATTAAATGTTTGTTTGGTTTTTTAATCTTGCCTATTTAAATTCTAGTATTTAACCTGTGTATCCATTTAGAAATCACAAAGCAGCAACAGCAGGTATTCCAGAGCACCAGATGATCAAAGTGAAGTTTCCCAACATGCAACAGCTTACAAAGGCAAAGAGACATGTTTACCTTACAGCCAAAAAGCATTATCCCAGAACTTTGCATCACAATCATAAGACATTAAGAACAGAAACTCTTTATGTGAAAAATGGGGGCATCCAATTCCACAATGCTTTGAAGTCAGTGATATGTCACATATACACAGCTAAGTGCTTAAGATCCAGCTCCCAAAATAGGCACAACCAGGGAAAAAAGCCCACAAAACAGAAGGAATGAATGGAAAAAGCAAGAAAAGCTGCAAGGAAACTTGGTAACAGTTGTATTCTTGCCTTCAGCGGGGAAAGGATTCCTCATGTCACAGTATGTCATTGCTTGTAAAAACACAGACATGCAGATACCACTAATCCTAGGTATAGTCTGAGACTGTTGCTTGGAAAGAACTAAGGGGTTTTTTTAAAAATCCATACCCCAAACTAAATTTCCTTTCATTTTTTTCCTGAGAAAACATGTTGCTGTTCCTTGTGTCATGCACCCCAAAGGACAGCACTCCATGGGACAGCCCTGCTGCCAGCTGCCCTTCTGTCAGAGCGTGGGGCCTGTCAGCAGGTATAAAACTAGAGAGGTTTGCTCCAGTTCTGAGGGCAGAATTCCACACTGAGCACAGCCCGTGGGCCCATTCTCTGTCTCCTTTCAGTACAGAACTGGACCAGTTGGTCCCAGTCACACAAAGCAAACATTTGCCATAAAGCAGCAGCATTTTTGCCCTGTTAGAGCTCATACCTCTAGAAAAGTCAGGTAATCAACGTTTCATGATATTTTAAACTTTTATAGTGATATCAGGGGAGTTGGTATTGCCCAAGTTAGATTTGGGAGGAATGACTTACTACAAATGCTAAAAAGCAAAAGTTTCCCATATGAAAAACTCCAGGCCTTGAAACGTGCCGGTCATTTGAGCAGCAGACTGCGACCAGTCCCTGCCACAGGAGAGGCTGGTGGGACTGGTCCTGGTGGGCTCACGTTGTGTGTGCCAGGACGTATCACTGACTCCAAACTGCCCTGCTCCCATTGCCACATAAACCTCATTCAAAGTAACCAAAAGGGCCGGTTAGAGGAATGCATTGTTAGTCCAGCATAAAACAAGCCAGTGGGGAGGGAGAAGCCGAGTTAAGAAAAACCTTTCCATCACAGCTCTCTGGTTATCAGCTCGTTTTACAATCTCCAAGAAACCAGTGCTTTGCCAGCCTAATGTAACACGTTTCATAGTGAAAAGCATTGTGGCAAATGACTGTGTCCTGGCTGCCTCACACACTGATTGCTACCAGTACCAACTACCCAAAACCCATCCTGGAGTCCCAAGCAGTGGTGTTTTAGCCTGCAGGGGTGGGGGTATTTGGCCACAGACTTCAAGGAGTTGACAGCATTAAGGGAGCTTTGTCCACAAGTCACTTACACTTGGGGACAAACATGTCACCAGTGTTACTGTAATGCCATTTAGCTAAATCTGGGTCAGAGATGCTGAAATAGGCCCTTCGGTAGTCTTTGAATGGAGCACAGACTGGCTGTAAAGAGTAAGGGAACTACTTTGACTGGGCTCCAGTATGAAGGGAACAGGCAATTAGAACAAGCAGTCCTTCCACAGACCAGGCAAAGCAGAGGCAAAAAGCTACTCCAACCAAAAAAGAACCACAAGGTTATGGCATAAAAGTGGTGTTGTTGTCATGGTTTACGAGCTTAAATCTCTTTGAATTTCTCCTTGGACTGTCACATTTGGACTGCCACAACAGTTTCTGCATCATTTCTACCGTGTTAATTACAGGGCTGTACGTACCGTAGGCTGGTGCCGCTGTGCTGTATCCATACGGTGCTCCATAGCCTGCAGGGGAAACAGAGCAGGGAGAGGGGTCATTCCCTGCACTGCCTGTCAGTGTTTGCACACCTGCACATGGGCACAGACCCTGTGCCTGAAGCGGGAGCACAGCAAAACCAAACTCACACCAATACGTACAAATACTGCTGGAAACATTGAAATGTTCCTATGTGAGGGCCTGAAGAACAAGCTGCCAGGGACTTTCTCAAGCCTCAGCATCAAAGAGTTAAAATTCCCTATGTCATTTCCTCAGCATTTTCTTTTCCACTGAATCCCTCAAGTCTGCACTGTCAGAGCATGGAGTTGGCGTGATACAGACATCCCATATTTGCTTACGTTCTTCTTCAAACACAAGCACGGTCTATGCAGAGAACAGTTATTTCCCTAAATTTCGTTTAAAAAGAGGGGAATGCTAGATGCCTGTGGCAGGTACCACATCCCCCTCAGTAAAGCTCCTGTGAATTTTGCTCTCTCTGCTATTTCTAACAGACAGTTCCACAGAAGACATGTGAATACCTCCACACAAACAGATAGATCATTTTACCCCAGAGAGCAGAGTGTGACTCTGAAGTGAGAGAAAAAGCAACACAGGTAAAACCAGCATTGGTTTCTACATGTCAATAGTTCATGGAGGCTTTAGACACTGCTGGTGTCACTCCAAAAAGCAAGAGATTTCTGAGAAGAACAAGGGATGGAGAGAAATAATCTGTGAAGGCCGTGAAGGCCAAGGCAAATAAAAGCTTAACTACAGTGACTGGGAACTTAAACTTATTTCTGGAATAATTCCACACTGGCAAGAAGCATGCTCCTGGCAGGTTAAAGTGTCTCTTAAATGACTCCTCGGGCAGACAGACAGTTCCAAAAACAATGTTAACAGCCATTAAAAATGAATTACTGGGTTTTAATATTTAAAATGACACAACCATACAGGAACAATGAAGACGACATGCTGCCAACGGTGCCAGGCAGGAAGGCTCCCAAACAACAGGGCTGTGCTATTACCACGTGTGAGCTGCTGGAGGGTGTAACTAGAGCTCATGCTGTAATCTGAAAACCAGAGCATGAGGACTAGAAGTGTTATTTTTTGGAAGCTACTACTGGATTTACTTTGACTAAAGCATCTTCAGCATCTCGTTCTTACAAATCTGTGGTTCTTTTAACAAGTGAAAACAACGTCTGGATTCCTTTCACGTGTCACCCATAAATCTCAGACATGCTGTAGAGTGACAAAGTGCACTTTGAAAGTGCGCTTTAAGAGGATGGAGAAAGTGACCATTTCATTAACATTTTCTTGTGAAAATGTGAAATGGGAACCAGAAGCCCTTGGACTTAAAAAGCTGTTTCTGCTAATCAGAACAATGCAGTGGGGATGATGACTTCCCATCAGCCAGAGTATGAAAAGAAATTCTTTTATTTCTGGTCACCACAGAAGCTACTAATAGATGCTTCCAGGTGGAATTCATGTAGAAGGTTTTTGGGAGCCTGCTGACTTCATGTTCACAAAGGATTCTTGGGAAAGGCACTCCTAATGCTGAACAGCACATGATCCAGAAGGTTCTTAGGTAGGAAGAGAGTTTTGGGAATTGTGCCATGGCAGTGAACTATGAAAACAAATCATAAAATAATAAAGCCAAGAAAGCCATTATGCCCATAACTGTGTGCTCTGTGCACACAGAGCTTTAAGCTGTACACTCATAAAGGATACACTCTGCCAGCTTTCCAGCGCTTTGATTTTTTTAAACCCCCATGAAGCCTTCTGCTTCATCTGAGATGGTTAAAGAAATCACTTGCACAGGTGAAAAGCAACACCCCAGCAGACAAAAACAAAACTACAAGTGTGGTGCCTTACCTGGTGTTATGTATCCAGTAGCAGCAGCTGCCCCAACAAATGCCCCTCGTGTTAAAGCACCTCGTCCTCTGCCTCGAACAGCCTGGACTGCTGCAGAAACAGCTGTATTGACAACCCCTTTAGTCTGCCCAGAGCGACAAAAAATAGCAGTTCAGAGAGTGAAAGTGTTGCTGGAATACAAGGCCACCTGCATTAAATCAGCCCCTTTGAGAGGGCTCTGTAAACATGCCTGATGTGCCAGGCTGGCTGAGCACAGACTGGAGAGTGCTGTGCCAAAGGATGTGAGTGACAGGGACACAGCGGGGCCCTGGCCCTGGCACTGCCTGCAGAGCCCAGCACGTTCCCTGTGCTCAGCCCTGGCAGTCCCTTCCCTCGGACTGTGCCTTATTTACCTCGGATTTGGGCATGACTGAACACGCTGGCTTCTGACCCTTTCTCTGCTGCTCCTCCCTGCTGTCTTTCCCACCTCCTTACAACCCTCCTCTCCTCAGCCTACAGCACTGGTTTTGCATCTCCCTTACCCTCCTGAACCCATGTAACTGCAGCTGGGCCAGGATTTCACCCCCAAACAACCAGCTCATGACAACACTGGCCTGTGTTAACCCCACTTTACTAGAATGCTGCCTTCTGTATCAAAAACCAACCCAGAGCTTGGATAATGGTCCAAAAAGCAAGTGACAGTTCTTACCTGAGGAAGAATCTTCTTTTTCTTGTTATTTGCTGCATTAGGCCCAGAAAACAGTTTTTCAAGTGCTGCTAATGCAGCACTTGCTTTTGCTACTTTCTTGTTTGGGCCTGCACCTCTGAACTTCTGCCCATCTACTTCTACCTGAAAATTAAGACATGAGTTTATGCCTAGTATTGATCCACAGGAACACCGTGCTGCACCCACTCAGCTGATGTAAAGAACTTCAGTAGGAAAAGAACTTCAGTCCTGGCACTACTGAGCTCAAAAAATTATCCTCAAGTGTTTTATGTGACAAATTTCTGTTGATTCTAGATTTGAAACTGCTAGAGGATACCAGGGTGATCCTGGGAACCAATGCGTCACAGATACTGGGAATCTGGAAACTACAAGCTCAACTCAAAGAGGACCAGTGTATCTGTTGGATACTGGATTTAGCCCATACGCTGGAGTCTTCCTTGTCATGAAGTTTGGGGCTGTCAGAATCCAGTTTTAATTCTCATGGTATTTTCCTAAAGCAGAAAGGCTATTCCTTTCCCCAGCTGAATCATCACAGCAGCAGTCAGATACATAAAAACCTGAGAAAGCACCACCACAGATGTGCATTGCAAAATAGAAAAAATGTGAGCTGCAGCAGCAAGTAACTGTGCTGCACCATTAATAACCCCTCAGCAGCTGCACCTCTGCTCCACTCACCTCCATGACGAAGCGCTTGTCATGGCTTCCCCCGGTCTCGGAGATGAGCTCGTACTTCAGACCTCTTCTCTTCTCATTCAGCTCCATCACCGGGTTTTTGCCACTTGCTGTGAGTATGGGGCCCTGAGTTCTTACCTAGAGAGACGGGTAGGATGTTACTTCAAAGCCTTTCTCTTTTCAAAAGGCAGACAAACCTCTGCAGACCTGTATCCCAGGTAACGCTCCCCTGGCTGCAGCATAACCTGTGGTGCTGGCACAGCACAGGGGAAGTCACTAAAGAAGGGCAGGAGGACAAACAATGGTGTCACAGAAGTCACACCTGGTTTTTTCTGTTGTTAAGGGCCACTGTCCTCATGGCTTGATCTGGTGCATGCACAAACTAAACATGACACCAGCTGCACTTGGAATTGCAACCCTGAGAGAATCCACAGCTGAAGGTGGGGCCATGGTGTCAAGTTCCTTGAAAATGAAGGCTTTCACACCGAAAGGAGAGACTGGCCTTCCCAGCACACGTCTGCTGCTCCATCTAATGTCCTGGCACTACTGAGCTCAGACTGAAGAAATCCTCATGCCCTGAGCCACGTGTTTCAGTAGAAATATCTGTAACTGTTGGGAGAGCAGGGTAAAGCTGAGATCTCAGCACACCAGATCAGTCTGCAATAGAATTCTCTCAGCTATGGATAAAAACAGGGCAGTTTCATTAAAAATACTCCATTTCTCTTTCGCTGGAAATTTCTCAGTGCACTAAACATGTATGTGGTTTGAGTTATCTGTGAATACATACTGTCTGGAAATTGTCTCCCAGCTGAAGAAATCAATGTTTTACCATCTTGACAAGTAGAACAGAAAAAAAAAAAAACAATGAAAATTGAAACCCCCAAACCTCTCTGTCACTTGCACTTTCAATGCAATCCTCACCTCTAGGGTAGCGGAGGTGTCAGCTGTGGAATTTCCAGTATTATTATTGCTTGAGATTGAAGACGTTGTTTCATTTTTACCTTCAGTATCTGATTTTTCATCAGAACTTACACACTCCACATCTGCATCAAAACCCGTTGGATACCCCATCGCTTGTAAAACCTACAACAAAGCCCCATGAAATGAACTGTGACAGAGGCAGCAGAACAGGAACAAATATAAGGCTGATCACAAGACAACAGTCCACCATACACATAAAAAAGGCAGACTGCTTAGAATATTAGTCTTCTCCTATCTGAAATGGGAGATACCATTTCAGTGGTTATCAATGGGGAATACAATATCAATGGGGAAAATAATTTCAGGTTTCCAGAAGTGGAATCAATACAAAGCAGAATTTTAGTCTCAAAGATACTCATGAGCATCATTCATCATCTCAAGAATTCTTTGTAAAATAAGAAAATAAAGACAAAGACACTGCTTAATGGCCTTACAAGGAAATAGTTTCATGCACGATTTCCCTTCTCTGTGTCTGCGGACAGATCAAGAGATGGACTGTGGAGCAAACATGACAAAGTCTTCTGAGAATTAAAGCCTTATACAAGATGGTACTTCAGGAGCTCAGTTCCTTCACAAACATTCTCCACGAGCAAGGCCAGCCTCTCCCTTAACCAGCTTCCTGACCCAGCTGCACAGAGCTACCACGCATAGGGCAAAGGAAACTGAAAGGAACTTGAAGCTCTGCTGAAAATTTAGGGCCAAGAACAGTCTGCAAAAATGACTGTTCCAACCCTGAGCTGAGAACCGCCTGGGTAACCCCCAGCTCAGCTCCCATGCAGTTGGGGTACATCTGACTGCGTTTTCAGGGCTTCTGCATTTTAAAAAGGTCAGATTAGAAAGTGAAATTGTCACATTATTCCCTCTTGTAAGACTGGGAAGGCAGGGTCTGGATCTGCTGAGAAGGGAAAGAAAGTAAAAAAGAGCAAGTCTCCACCACACCACCCATTTCCTCTTGGCTTGAATCGCGGATGTTTTGATGTGTAAATTTAGAGAAAACAGAGCTGGGTCGGCACCAGCACAGATCTGGCTGACGCAGAGAGGTTCAAGGGCAGAGCAGTCACAGTTTTTCAGGGCAAGTGGGTTTTTGGGGCTTTTGTTTGTTGTTTTTTAAACTGCAGGGAGGAAGGCAAAATAAAAGAATGAGGCAGAAGGTCTGGAAGGACACACATGCAGAGAGCTAGCTACTTTTCCTGGAGGAATAACACACGCCCTCAGATACTTCTGGACACTTTGAACTTGAAAGCACATAGGACAATGGGATTTTCAAAACTGAAATCAAAGGAAAGCAGAAAGTTGCCAGATGAAGATTCTAAAAAGGAACTTCTTGTTCAAAACAAAATGAAGCACAGAATGACAGATGGGCCTGTTCCTATCAGAAGAGCAGTTCTATTAACAGATGTTCTTTCACAGACTCGTTAGGTTGGGAAAGACCTTTAAGATCATTGAGTCCAACCGTCCATTAACCAAGCCCTGCCATGCCCACCACTAAGCCATTTCCCCAAGCACCACATCGGGTGGATGCTCCTGTTGGGCATTCCAGTCTGTCCTGCTGTCCTGTAGAGCACCTACAGGAAGCAACAGCAGCTTGACCAGTCTCTGAGTGATACCAGTGTCCTACTGGAAATTTGACTGGATAAATCATTTCATGGTTTACTCAGTACACAGAGGTACTCTTCAGGCACCGAGGACAGAACTCCGTATTTCCAGGAGCTCACAAGCCAGGAATGGACACAGAGAAGGAGAGGGAGAAAGAAGCAGCCACCAACGTGCCATTTCCAAACCAACAGGAGGAAGGAGTAGAACAGAACACAGCTGAACCCCTCCCATCCAGAATTTGACCACCACCTTCAGTCCACTGCAACATGAGCTGACCTGCAGAGCCCCGGGCAGTCCTTCCCCCCCACCAGCACAAAACCAGTGATGCTCTTTGAACCACGCCCAGCTGCATTTAGAGCACACAGCGAGTAGCTCAGCTTAATGAATTTTTTTTTTAAAAATTGAGCTTGCACATTACTAGTTCTAACCACATTTCATACTCCATCCCAAGATCTGGGGTTAGCAGATTACTTCAGGCTGCCTTACCTTCACTGCCACATGGAGCTTGGCTGTTTTCTTAGAAGGTCCTGATGCTTCATAAGTCGTACCATCAACATCTACAGACATTGTGAAGACTGGGGCATGGACTGGACCAGACTGTGACAGCAGCTTATACTGAAGCCCTGGCCTGATTTGGTTCAGCCTCATCAGAGCATTCATGAGATCTATTGCTTTACTATCTAGTACTAGTACAAGATAGTAGAAGGGGTGGGGGAAGGAGGGGAAAGGAAAATGAACAAAACAAGATGAACAGAAAAATGAAACAGTTTGCATTTCAGTGCCTTCTGTCCGTATCAAGGAGCAAAACCACCCCTCAGCCTCTCAAGAGGGTAAGGAGAGCCATAATGCTGTTAAGTCTTTAATAAGCCATTCTAATTTGGGGTAACAACTATAATGACCCGGTTTTATATTAACACCATTCTGTTGCAGCTAGCTGTATTCCTCCTGGCTGCTGTAAAAGGAGTAGCAAATTTTATAGCTAATGGGCAACCAGATCCACAACCAGCATCCAAGTACCATAATGGAAATAGCCCCCGGAATGACTGGATCCCAGCAATGCCAAGAGACTTCCAGTCTCTGCATATGTGCAACATTAATGTTTTACAGATTATACATTTTATTCTTCTTGTGGGAGGTCTTGAGGGACCAGCACCTAACTCAGGAAGGGGAAGAGTGAAGAGAGTGCAATCTTCACTCATCAAAGTCACTGCAGTACTTTAAAAAGACCCCATAATACAGGGATGTTACCAGTAAAATATGTCAGCTGCTTAGGCAACTTCAATTCTGGTGGAACTTGATGGGTAATCCCATATAAAAATGCAAATCATTCAGTTAGTAAAGCATGTCAGGGGAAATTCAGATGCACAGTAAGAGAGGTGTTTGACATTCCAAATGCAGGGTGATAGAGACAACAGATTTGTTCCAAAGACTTTTTCACATGCTCTACCACACCAATACAGAGAACCTTTTAAACCAGCTCCCGCTGTACAGTAGATCTTTGAAAACAGAATGGAGAAGTGCTGCACTTACTTTTCCTCAGATTACGCTTCATCTTTTTATTTGGATCTTTATCATCCCCAACACTGTCTTCAAATGGTCTCTTCAGAGCAGACGAGCCTGTACCTAGGGTATAAAGTTCCTTGTAACACGGATATGCCATTAGAAAAACACGATCCCACAGCAGGAGTCTGATTAGTCCCACACTGTTCCTTGCTTGTTTATAGTGAAAAGAACTCATCCATCAGTCACAGCTTTCTTATTGCTACACAAAAGCCAATACTGGTTTACTGCTCACTCTACCAGGCCAGGCAGGACCTCCGTGTCCAATACCAGGTGTGGGATAAGGACTGCAAACCTGCAGTGCTGTCTTCCACAGTTAGTCTAAGCAAGACCTTCAACAGTGTTATTTTTACAAAAAAATACACATGGAAATTTTTTTAATTAGCTATATATTGTTTTCTAGGAAGAATTTTTGAGTAATTCTTATCGTGGACACTCATTATATGTTTTTTGACAAGTCTACAGTCTCTCCTTCCCAGCATAAGAGCATTTTGCTCTTCAGATGCCAAAGGACGTTGTGCTTAAAGAAGATTATCAGCTATATTGTGGCTGTTCTGCCTGTCCTCTCTTGGTATTTCTAGAGAACAGAACTTCCAGATTTTTTCCTCACAATGAAATACTTTTTTAAAAAATCACCCCACATACAACAAAGAAAAGCTTCTACTTAACATTCACAGCACATAAGTCAGAACTTCACCAATTCTAAATTAACTCCTAGTTTACTGCGCAATCAGTGACTTCTGGAACAAATAATACCTACCTTCTTTGTCAGTTACTGACCAGGAATATTTCTGAAATGACTTATTTGATGGGAGGGGATCCATTTCCAAAACTTTATAGATCTGCCCGAAGGCTGATAATCTGAGCGCGTGCTGAAAGGGACAGTAGAAACACAAGTTAATCACAGCAGGATTTCACTTCGGTTGTCCAAGTTTTTTGATAAGTCTTGAGACACAAAACTACTTCTGTGGTTTTGATAGACAAGAAGTCAGCTGTGGAAAATTCTAATGTCTAAAAACATAAAACTCAGGAATCTCTGTAACACAGAGTGCAGGGCACACTGACAGGGAGCCCACCCAGGGGCTCTGTGCTGGGAGCAGAGGTGGGTGCACAGACATCCCACTGCCTCTGCAAGGATAAGATTTCACACACATTTAACTCTTGCACTCCTGAACTCTGCTTTAACCTTTCCAGGATAGCGCACCACAAGAACTGTCAGGACTGCCACGCTGGCAGAGAATAAACGGTGCTAACGAGCTGAATTCCTCCCTCTGCAGCACACACAGAGTTCCCTACCTGAGCACTGTGTGTAATGGCTTCTTTTTGCTGAACTGTCATGTAAGACAAAGCGTCCGTGGGCTCGCGCTCGCAGGGGTCGTGCAGCCCCGGGCCCCCTGGCAAGGAGAGGAACGGGGATTACTGAGGGGAACCAGCAGCAGTGTGCAAACAGGGACTGACAGAGCCTGAGCCCAGCTGCTGCAGAGTGAGCAGCACCCCTTCTCCAGCAGGGAGTCAGGCCTCGCACAAAGCAAACTGACCCGAGGTTTTATACCCTTGCAGTGGCCGCAGAACTTATCAGGGTAAACACTGCGCATGGGTGATAACGTGAACTGAAAACAGTAGGTTGGGAAGAAAAACACCACATAATTTGGACAGGTATGTAGATTTCAAGGGATCTGTAGAAACCAGATAATCGCTAAGTCTGTTTACTTGCAACCCCTTAATGAGGTAAGGGTTAATTTATAACAAATCTAATGTTCACCGTTAACTTCTGCAGTGGCAGTATCATTCACACAGTGACCACTATTGCAACACCTTTTTTTTTAATTACAATTTTACAGAAGAAACCATTGATTTCACTCCACGGCAGGTTCAGCGTTCACGGCAGCCATTTCTCATGTAATCCTACAGCAACAGCTAAATGTTAAGAAGGGCTGACCATCCCTTTGTGTTCCTGGAGTTCATCTGGCGCCTTACCAGGAAGCAGAATTCCAGATGCCAAACACTCCATCACTCGTCGCAATGCTTCCCCAGCGCCCAAAGGTCTATTACAAGTACCTATAGATTTTTCACATATAAGCTCGAGTGGCTAGAAGACATTAAATTACGATTAGTATGGACACAAGGGTAACTGTGACTGCAGTTAAATATGGGGGGGCAGAGGGGACAGACATTCACATCAGGTCACTTTGTAATCCACTACAGGTCTAAGGGACAGAGACCTGCCCCAGAGGAGGCCACGTCCTCGTGCAGGGCACATGTCTTTGTCCCCTGCTCTGAGTCACCTTTTGAGGACACCAACTGCTCTCCACTGTCTGCCCAAAAAATCAAAAAGGAGGAGTCTCTAAAGTCAAGCAAGGTGAATGCTCTCCTCTCAGAGGGTTTTCAGTTCCACACTAGCGAAACGCCACCGCTGCGGCCCTACAGAGTGTTCCTCTCCGGGCATGCAGAGCAAACCTGCCCCAGGAAAGGGGAACAAGCGCTGGCAGGAGTGGCACTGTCATTGGAGCTGGGTAGTTTTGGAAAACTAAACAAGAGGGATGGAAGGCAACAAGCAGGAGTCTATTGCCAATCCTCCAGGATGCGCGAGGCCCACAGCAGTGTGTCCCTTCCCAGGGGATCGGTGTGTCACAAACTTGAGGACCACTCGCCTTCTCTGTCCTACACAGGGAGCAGGTAATGGGGAGCAAAGGGACGGGGGTGGAAGGAGGAGTCTCATACAAAACTCTGCTTTCTCCAGTCCAGACACTGCTACAACTCTCAGGAGATCTGACACATGATCTTGTGGCCTTCACCTCTTTCTGTACTTACCCAGCCTTTCAGTGGTGCCCATGTGGGGACTCTGTTGCACAAATCCCGCAGAATACGAAGGACAATTACACATGATTTTAGTCCATTTGCCCTGGCCTAAAACAAACAGAATGATTCCAATACACCTGCAAAAGCCTGGTCTTCCATTTTGCTTTTCTTTTTAAATGCACAGAGTCCTGGGATAGATTTTTTTTTAAATTATTATTACTTAATATTAAATCAGCTTCATGCAAAATAAAAACACTTACATAAAAGTACACTTGAATTTAGAGAGACATATAAAAAAGGCAGCGAAATGTCAAGATTGCTTTTGTAGCCTCATGACAACTCTGGACCAGCTGACTGTCTCCCTGTCACGTTTGCCCTCACACAGTACAGCACTGGCTTTGGAATTCTAGACCTTTGCTCTAGGAGGGACTAGTCAGAAATTAAAGAGGCATTAAAATTAAAACTGTCTCAAATTAAACCTCGCAAGGCTACAATAACAACAAGGTAAGAACAAAGAGCCAACCTGAAACCATTTGGCGTGCCGCAGAGACGCCAAGGCCTCCAGGCATTTCTGCCTGTCCAATAAGTCCGGAGGATCTTTCATCGCAACATTATCTACTGGTAAAAATGGGATAAAAAGAGACAGATACAATTTGACCAAGGGGTTTCTGTCACAATACAAAAAGAGCGGCAGCATCTCAATGAGATAATAAGACTCCCAGAATTTAAGTGCACGGTGTTATTTAATTTAAACAAGCCATTAAAGGTAGTAAATGTGCACGTGTGCAACAGAAGCAAAGGCATTCACTCCTTGTAAAATAATAGTAATAATAAAGATGGCCACTGCTACAGACAACCTGGGATCTTATTAAAAATGTAGAACACATTTCAGGGCAGAAAATAGCTCTATAGCACTTCTCTTTTTTTTTCTGTTGGGATGTATTGGGCTTTTTTTTTCCTCTTTGTGACTTTTATTCCACAAAGGTGGCACAGAATTTCAAAGCTTCTTTGGACAAGAGGAAGATAATCTCAGGGGGTAATAAAAAAAATGTAATAGGTAGAAAGTGAAATTAGATCCATGCAATTGTTGAGAATTCCAAAGAAAAACATTGAGTATATTTGAAATATTATTGCATGAACAGTACTAGCCAGTATAATTCAATGAAAGGAATATACAGAAAATGCTAGTATAATATTTTGGTTTGATTAGTCTTTCATATAACCAGTGCATATGAAAGAGTGGGTTTGGTAACTTCCAGGTCATTAATGTATTTGAGAGGAAGTGCCCTCTTGTAAAAATCTTCCCAACAGCAACTGAAACCAACAGAGGAAATTCAAAGATGGATTTGAGAGACAAGACACTGATATTTTCTGTCCAGGTTTACATATTTTAGCCTTCCCTCCCTTTTTCTTTTTATCACCAGCTTGTAACAAACTGCTTTTAGCAGTCACATTCACTTAAGGGGAATTCTCTATTAGACCTTTCTTCTGTATTTATTTTATTTTAATCCAAAGGAGTTTGTAACATCCAGATTCTTTGGAAACTGTATAAATGACAGATTCTACACCTCTCTGGAATCACATTGCAAAGATACTAGTTGTAGGTGATGTTGAGAACAACTGGAATAACAAAATGAATCCATGGCTCAACTAAAACCTTGAATATGTCATTTTCCTATGAATACATAATTACTCTTGACTTAAAAATAATTTGGAAATATAATCTTTTCGTTATTCATAATGGTCTTTAGAGACCTTTGCAGAGCTGAATGAAATACTCCATTCCAAACTGAAGACTCTGCTAGATGAGCAAAATCCAGCAAGACATTTAAAATACCAGGACAAGTGAGGAGAAAAAAGTACCATCAGTTTGTTAGTGCCATCTCCAAGTACATTTTCGTGGGTTACTTTGAATGGGATTGGCTGCATAAACAATTGCATCTTAAATGTTAAGGCTGAACCTCTCCTAAGCCATTTCCTGGGAAGGTTACTCTGGTAAAAGCACTTGATGTTATGAAAAAACCCACCAGAGTAAAACTGAACAGAACCAGTATCTTGTCTGACAGGTGATGGTTGCAGTTCACAGCTGCTGACTCAAGTGCTATAAGCTTATTTTCTAACCCCTGTGAACTTCACAGCAGATATTTGCATTGTTTGTTATTGCCCTCATCAACAGAATTCCAGGATTGGGATTAATCAGTCCTCTTGTCTGTTTTCCAAATGACAGCTGCAAAGTCTCAAAGCTCTGGCTTTCTTTGAGCACAAAAGGTCACTTTGGAACACAAGATTTCCTTCTAAATTTCCTTTGCAGTTTCGTTATTATCAGGTGTGACACTTGTGGCACAGGATTATTCCACATCCATCTGGGTAGTTCTCTGAGAAAACTTCACTGCAGACAATATAAACATCTGCTTAAAGCTCAAGTATTGTATCAAACAAGTACTGTCAATGAATGATCAGAATCTTATTTTAAAATGTTAGAAAATGGCAAAGGTGACTGACTGCAAAATCATTAATTTTTTGCAGTGAACTGGGGCTCAGTGTTGTACAAGGCTTTGCTTAAGAGTGTTGCAGCCATTGACAAAGTAAATTAATTTTTCCTTTAAACTCCAAACCAAGCAGAATACATATCAACTGTCATTCAGGTGAACCAAAAACCTCTGAAGATTTATTTTGATTTAGAACCGTACTTTTTCTTACAGGATTACGGCCATTTTCCAAAGTCTAATTTACAAATATCTCGGAGAATTTTGCCAACTGCTTGTTCAGCCCCAGTGTCCTGATGTTGCAGTCTGCCAACTTTTGGGAGCAAGATTCTATTAAACAGAAAGATGAAGAGAACAGGCAGTGAAGAGGGCGAGCGGCTTGCAGCGGGCTCCCTTCGGACCCCCTCGGGAGAATGGCATGTTTCTTCATGCTCTGCCAGTCAGGAAAGTGAGACCAAATCAAAATTTTCAAATGGGATTGCAAAGCTTTCCTTTTTTCCTTGTAGTTTTAACAAGGGCAGCGATCCAAGGAGTTTAGTAAAGAGTAAATTCTAAAGCCCTGACGTTAGCTCGCACTATGCAACGCAGAACCAATCCCTCAGGAATTCTCTCCCCACTGCTGTACACATTCTCTTCACACAGGAGCTGCCAACTCCATTCATTTGAGCCATACGAGGAGCCTTGTCTTCTCCGGAGAGGGGAGGGCAGTCGGGGCTTGCTGCCCCTTCAGAGGCACTTGGCCCCTTGGGAGCATCACCGGCCGTGTCCTGCTCCGGGAGCAGCGGGACTTCGGCCCCACTTTGGTGAACCAGCTTGTTTGTAATTACATAATGCGTCGTTACTGTATGCTCAGTAACAGCAGCTGGTTTTCAGGATACAAGGTTCTGGTCTGGAAAGCCCAATTTATATTTGATGCTGTGACTGAAAATTCAGTTTCTTAAGAAGTTTAAAATTTAAACTGATGCAAAATGCAGGCAATTTAGGTGCTTGACTTCTCAACATGAGAAAGCAGAGCTTTATGGGTAGCTGTTCGTGAGAAACACCAAAATGCACACACACACCGGGCCACTATTTATTTTTGCTAAAGAGCAGCAAAAACAAATAGGACAAACACCACATCTTAAACATGAACACTTTTCCAAAGAGGTGGGGACTGAAGAGAAATCCAGGAATGTTTTTTGATACATTCTGACATCAGGGCATGAAGGCACACACAGCATTCCTACAGAACAATGGGAGCACTGGTAACGAGGGCCGTTGGCCTGACCTGGGTTGTTAGAGGACAGATTAGTGCTAATCCCACCACAGAAACCTTGGTCAGTTTTCCGCAGGCTCAGGCTGCCCGGGCCTATCTTACATGGAAGATGAAAGGCAAGTTCAGCAGCACTTTGAGCTCCTTCAGTCAAAAGAATGCTTGGAGTCGAGTGACAGGTTTTTAAAACTGCATAGGAAGTGTATTTACATTTGTTCAACTTTGTTCAGTGGTACTGAAAAAATATTGCAGTGCTTTGGAAATCAAGGTGTTTTCAGCAGTTTCTCCAATTATTCTCCCTTGATACTAGACATGAAACATTTTTGGTCTGAATCTAAGTGATTCTAACCTAAATATGATTGGAAAGATTACAAAAAAATATATCACTCCGCTTTCAGTTTACTTAGTGACATCTGCATAATGCTCCATGTACCTTGAAAAGGAATGTGATAAATGTCTCTGTTCTTTGTGATGAATCAATGCCAAGGAACCTGGACTTTAAAATGAGGTCCATGGCCCTATTCCCTGTCCTCAGCAGCTGCACAGAATGAGTGTATAACCACTTCAGGAGAGGTGGTAAAATCATTTTAAATAGAGAAAAAAAATATAGTAGAGACCTTTGAAAATATTTTAAGATACTGAAAAAAAAAAATAGACCACCTACATTTTAAGCATGAGAAAGCACAAAAATTCCAATCCTCCTTTGGTTTGAGATTAATTCAGAAATTCCTGGACTTTGCTGATATAACAGCATCAATTTTTGCCAGAAAATACTTGCACAAGGGCAGAAGCCTTTGTGTAAAACTGTATCCCCTTGTGGGAATCTCACAAATCTTCACCATCACAATTTGTCCTGCACTTTGTGCTCTCTCATGAACATGGATGAGCTGCAGCAGCTCCAGGGCTGGTCTCAGCATCTTGTGGGAAGCTGAACAACTAAAGCAATATGCAGTTTATTTTGAATGGTCTTGGAAACAGCATTGTTGCTAATTTGAGAATAAACAGCCAGTGTAATCAGGGGATCTTTGCCATTCATCTGTTCTGTAAGATTTTTCTGCATTCAACTGCTGCCAAAGTGTTACATGTCACTTGGAAAGGGATCCTTCCTGCCATCGCCTCCGACAAAATGAGGAGAAACTGACCAACATTTCTCATCCCATCGGTATTCCATGTGGGAGAGGGAGGAAGCAAAGGACTTGTGGCAAGTCTAGAAATGGGAAGAGAGCGACAGGGAGTTCCCTAGCCCACACGGGCCCAGCTGCCTCAGTTGTCATGACAGAGAGTGGCCAGTTGGTCAAAGGTCTGACATCATCCAGTGGCAAAGTTTCTAGGGATAGGTTTGGGAAGCGGAAGCAGAAATTACTGACAAGATTTTAAAAATACAACAAAGTATGGCTACATTTGCTCTTCTCTATTGCTCTCAGTTTGTTTCCAGCCTCACTGGTACTACAGTCACCATTCCTGCAGCATGGGCACGGAACTGTGTCGGACACCGCGGTGAGGGAGAAGGAGCAGAAAGGACTAAGTGACAGTTTTCTAAAACTATTTTGCTCTAAGACCATGAGGTACAACGTTCAATTCAGAAGCAAAAGTGCTGTATCACAGCACCGAAACTTCAATTGTATCCCAGTTAGGAAATTCTTAAAGCCAGAAACATACACATCATCAATCAATAAAAACTGAGGGCCAGGATGACACACTGGCGAGCTTTGCAGGAGAGGGCTTTTACATAAAGAGAAACATTTTTATGAGTTTTTCAAGAAACTATGAACCAATCCCACTTGACTGACTTAATTTGCAAACAAGACTGTGCAGCGCCAGGTGCTCAAGAATTAAATAGCAAGTCTGAAAGAAAGGAGAACTGAGATCTAATTGTATGTCAAAGTTAACACTGTAGGAATATTGCCTGCAAAGGAAAACTTGCATTTTACATGAAAATTAAGTGACTGTTGTCTTTTTAAGGCACAAATAATGTAACCGATGGTGGCAATAACCAGTCTAGTCAGTACATGATGCACAATTAGAAGCCTACTTCCCAATTAACCCTGTGCTGCACAGTCAGGACATTTAGCTAGAACAGTCTTAAAACCAAGTTAAAACGCTCTGTGTACCTCCTTCTTTCTTCTCTGCTTCATCTCGGATGAGAGGGGATGTGAGTATCACCTTCAAAGTGAGCTTGGGCTCCTTTGTGTTATGGATAACAATAGCTGCCTCATTTACATGCTCCTCCACCAGATACTTCTCTTCTGTAAGTTTCTGAAAGTCACCAAGAAAGATTTCAAGACTCTCCCAATCGACTGAAAAAGTGAAGAATCTGTGTATGTGCCTCAGCTAATGAGAAGGCTACAGGGCATTCCAGTAACAAAGGTGGCCTTGCCTCCCTCACTAAAAACAATTTAAAACATTCCTTTTGTAGCCAGTGCTACAACTGCCTTACGGTTTGCTCTGTTAATGTGCATTGTGTCAGAGTTCTCTGCAGTGATCTCTCTGCAGGTCCTTCAGCAGCCCTTTGGGACCTCTCTCAACCTCCAGAAGCACAAGGACAGCCACAGATGGCTCAGAGTCCTCCAGCCATCCCTTCTGTGTGGAGTCTGGTTCAGCAGACCCGTGGTTAGGATGTCTATTCCGACCCCTTCCCTGCTGCAATCTGCTCTGCAGCTCCTTTATCGTTGGGATGAAAACGGCTGAGCATCGGCTCACCGTGAGCCTTCAAAGCAGCAAAGCAGAAGCTCTTGAGTCTCTGTACCTCACCTGCTCCTTTTGTCCACTGATGGGCCTAAACCCTCCTTTGCCTCCAGCATCTGATCCTTCTGCAGAGCCTCTCCTTGTCTTCACGCCCACAACAGCTGGAGCATTTCGTGAGTCAGAGTCTTCTTCCCGCATCTTTTCCTCAGTGTCCTTCCCCACAGGATCTTACCTGCCTGTCCCTTGAATTTATTCAGTCTTCACATATTTTAATTATGTCTATTCTCTCATTTTATCTTTTTTTGAAGCACATATTAACTTTCCTTCCCGCTTTCAACTCTTCATTTCATGCCTCACTACAAAATTTATTCCTTAATACTCAGTACATCCCTATCATTTTCAAACAAGTAAAATTTACTCTTTACTACTCAAAAGATCCTTTGCACTTTTAGCTATGGATAGGGCCACATCTCTAGAAACAACATTAGCTCTTTAAAAGCCCTTTGTGTGAGAAAATGAATGGTGAGAACAAACAGCTGTCAAGAATGGTAAAACACAGGGAGAAAAGCAGATCAGGAGAAAAGCAGATTGAGATTGGCTGTGGTTTGGAGAGGGGCACTTGGAGTGGAATATTTGAGGGCAGTTCCTTGGCACCAGTGTTGGTGAGTCTGGAAGCTGGGCTGATTCCTCAGCCTCAGAACTGTCACATAGGTGGCAACCCTAAACAAGCTGCAACTGCTGCCCGCTGGATGCCACCATCAGAATTAAGTAGCCATAAATAAAAATAACGTGAGCTCATGATTAACATGAGCCAAAATGAATGACCACCTAAAATGACACATTCTCACCTCAGCAGCACAGAGGGTTTTATGTGGGAACAGCCCAAGCAAAGCAGCTGCAATGGGGAACTGCAGGTCAGGCAGGGGACAACAACAGGGACTGAGTCACACACTTGAGCAGGGAAGATTTCTGCAGTTCAGCTCATGTTGGTTGGACCAGAGCGCCCAAACCCACACTGGGTCAGTCACACACACACAGGCCAGCTGCCCTCCCAGGGACAGCACAAACAGGAGTAGGCAACAACAGCAGTAAGAGGTTACATTTTGTGAGTAAGAACTTCACCTCACCACATTAAACACCACACGCCCCAGATGCCGTCCTAGATTCAGAGTATATTCCTTTATGTCACTTGTCTTTCTTGTTGGAACAAATTCCAGCCTTTCCCCAAATAGCCCTTGCAGTGCTATCGGCCACTGTGGGAGGACTGCTCCAAATTAACTCACCTGAATTTGAGCTGGGAGATTGTCTTTAACAATACATAACAAGGTCTTTGTGGGTTTTTCTTTGCACATGAGAACCAGCTCCAGATCCATATCATCTTTGATCAGCAAGCCCTTTGCAACCAAGCCAATTCTCATAACGCCACATAACGTCCGACCACCTTGATCCCTGGAAGTGAAACAATTTAGGGTAATTAGAAAGGGATTTAACTCTCCAGGTACAGTTTAGGGGAACCTTTAAGAGCCACGGTAAAGAATTTTCAAAGCAGAGGAACACTTAATTTTTGAGTGCTAAGAAAAAGATAGTCTACAAAACTGGCTTTTGTCACGAAGATGGTTTAAAAACGTGGAGTAAAATGCAAGAAATGCTGCTTTGACAGGCCAGCACCAGCTCTTGTCTCATCCAGTTGTCTCCAAAGCATTTACTGCACACTTGGATTATATTTTTATAAAAAATCAGCATCTATGTGAGGCTGAGTTGCCAGCTGGGGTTAAACCATGACAATAATGGAAAGTAATGAAGGCTTAGGAAAGTTCATTTGCTGGATAAAAACTTCTTTTGTGTATCAGAGTGCAGGAGCCCCCAAGCACATGGCTGTCAGTTTGCACTGGTGTGTCCCGGGGAACTGTATTTGCTTAAAACTGCTGAACGGTTTGTCTGCTAAATGCAACTTCACAACATCACAGTAAAATAAACAAAGAAATGGAGAGCAACTGCTGCCCACACTGGGCTTATTGCCATTCCCTGCACTCCCCCCACGTGCTCCCACCTCAGAAAGTCCAAATATATCCCCCTCCTTCTATGAACATTCATCTGCAGCAGGCCCAAGTAACACTACGACCCTTATTCGGAGGAAAGGAGCCATTGAGAGCAGCACAGGGACACGTTGTGAGCTGAGGCTTCACTCACTTGGCAGTCCCTTCTGCAGCTTCCTCCTTGGCTTCCACATCACCCTCACACTTCGCAGACTTGTTCTTTTCATCCATCCAGTCAGAGACATGCTTAAGGGCACATTCTACTGTTGAGACCATGTTCTGGACAGCTTCGAGCTCCTCTGGAGATGGATAAATGGTTGAATGTTTCACCATTACGTGGCGGTCATCATTAGCAAAAGATCGGATCGATCTCTGTTGTGGAGTGGGAAATGGGAAGAAAAGAGAACAAAGTTATTGGATTATTGATAGGACATAGGACATTGCCTGAATGGGAATTCTCCCTGGCAGAGTTAATAATGTGGTTTAGGACAACCATTGCTTATAATCATGCAGAAGTAATTTATTTAAATAAATTTTTAAAATAAAAAAGAAAGCAAATACCAGTGCAAGAAATCAGCATTAAGCTAGTAAAACATATCTTCATAGTTCTTCTTCTCCCTGTCCTGTCCCACCAAGATTCTCTTGGGGAAGAGGGCATGGTCTGCCTGGCTGGAGTATAACTGAGTGCTGAAGCAGGAGAGCACAAAAGCCCTGAGCTTCATTTCCAGTTTCAATAAGTGTCTCTGGCTTCCCTCCTCCTGTCAGTTGCTTGGTTATTTACATTGACCCTTAAAAGTCAGTGAGCAGTCATTCAGATCCTGATCTTGCTGAGCGACCTCATGGGGGATCTGAGCTGTGAGCCACTGAAAGGAAGAGGGGCTGCCCTACCCTGGGATACTTGCAGGGATTAAGGCATTCCTGAATTTCAGAGATCTTTGTTGGCTTGTGCCAGCCTTCAGCAGTGGGATAGCTTGGAGCAAAAGGAAGAGCCAGGGTCCTGATCCCAAAAGGTAACCTTGTGTCCAGGGAGGGAAATTCACACCATGAGCGTCCCAGGGTGGGAGCAGAGCATGTGGACAGGAGGGTGGGCAAAGAGAGATGGTTCCTGTTTCATGAGAGGCATTGATAGTTTCCAAATACAACTCTGCATATTCTGGAAGTGCTGAGTGCAGCCACCTCTCCTCTGGTTATGCCAGGGACAGCAGCAGCACACCTTGAACAGGCACTCCCAGAGCCAATCTCTCACGGGTTTGCTGCTGCTGCAGATGAAGTCACAGGCAGCACAGAACTGCGAGAGGCGCAGCAACTGCACAGATTTACAAAGGCACGAATGAAGATGAGAATAAAGATAAACGGTAAGAGACTGAAATTTCTTTTTTAAAAACATTCAAATGAATAGGAAGAGATTAGAGTGCCAATTTAAAAAGTCTGCAGTGAAACGGAGTCCTGAGTGATACTGCTGAGGGAGGTAAACTTCACTGGTTGGGTAACCTGGGCTAGGAAATTTTGGGTTTGCTGCAGACTATTCAGGTGAGACTTTTTTGATCTAAACAGTGCCCCAGACCAGCTGTGATCACAGCACAGACCTGTGGCAAGAGCAGCAATGAGTCTTGGTCTCTACAGACACATCAGTCGCTGCTGAAAGCCTCCCAGAACCTGGAATCACCAGCCAAACCCCTCTGTTCCTCCTACATGTTAAGCATCTTAATTAGGTGCCATTTTCACCCCTACTTCATGTGTTTGTAGCTGTACCCACTCCTAAGGACACAAAGGGCCTTTGAACAACCTCAGAGGCCTCTGGGCTGGATCCTTATTAAGGAACTGTCCACGATTTCCTGGTTTATTGCACTCCCTGTGTCTCTACCACGGAAGGTCATGACATCATTCCCTTCCAAATTTGTGTTCCTACCCAGATGGATAATTTGGGCAGTAACGATTCATCTGTCAGGGGCTGGTTTTATCCCCTGCAGTTTGATAGGCTACAAAACGCTTCCAGGAGGTCCCTCTTGTGGTTATCCACAACATGGATACA
Source organism: Mystacornis crossleyi (assembly GCA_013400655.1). Lineage (NCBI taxonomy): Eukaryota > Metazoa > Chordata > Aves > Passeriformes > Timaliidae > Mystacornis > Mystacornis crossleyi. Next base: position 42,472 of record VYZQ01038662.1, read on the forward strand.
GGCAGAGCTGCATTCGACAACTCAACCACCATCTTTTACCTTACGAAATGTCACTTACAACAGTTGGACAGAAACAAACTGGTAACTCCTAATTATGAGACACATTTTCTTTTCTAATGAAGAGGGGCTGACAAGATCAATTCCTCATTACAATTCAGGCCAAAAAGAATGACAGTGTGGGACACTACTTAAAATATACTAACAACTCTGCTTTGCAAAGTGTTCTTTCCCCCTTTCAGTCTTTAACTGACAAAAGTCTGGGTTTAGGTCTTTTTTTTAAATAAAAATATAAACAGCCTACCAGTAGCAACCAGCCACACAAACATTAGCAACTGTACTTAAAATTTACTGCATTTATTCTCATTTCCATTCTTTCAGTAATAACCTTAGAGGGCTTAAAAATACGTAAGTGTGCTTAAACTGCTCTCCACTCATATTGTTCAGGAACTGAGTAGGTTTATTGCCTTTTTGTGAACACATTTTCAGAATCTCACCATCACAATACTTCATACTCGCACACCTTTACAAATCCCACCTCTCAGGCATTTCTAATTTGCAGCCAAACCCAGGCAGATGAGAAGTGACTCCTCACGTAAACAATACACACCAGGTATATTTGGCTACACACATTTCATCTACACTGTTGGGAAGTGTGCACAGAGGCACCGTCAGTCACACACACGGATGTGAATAATCAAAACTTGCTTTTGGGAGGTAGAGGTGGAAGGGGAGTGTGAGCATTTGGTAATGAAATCTGCAGGTTCAAGGTCACTGATGCTGTTTGCTACAGCCTGCTAATGCCAGTTTTATTAGAAAACCTTATGAGCATCCCCTTCGTTCGTTTTTAATAATTCATGTACTGCAGGCTCACAAGAACACTCTCTGGCTTTAAGAGGCTGACAATACATCAAACCTCACTTGCTTTGCTCAAAGCACTCAGTACGCATCCCTCAGTTAGTGCAAGGTGAGAAAATCCCCTCTCTCGGGTTTGATCAGGCCCCGTGCAAGCCTGGCAGCAGAAAACACTTAATGCACCCCTGTGAAAGACAACAAATACCTACCATGGTTTGTTAGTGTTTCAGCTCTCTCTCCCTCCCTTTCTCCTTTTCCCTCCTCCTTGGTGTCTTTGCTAAGCACTGTTTTGCCTGACAGAACCTCTTCATAAGCCTCTCAGTCCCTTGACAGCTCAAGAGTTCATACAGCCAAGGTGCTCTGGGAGTCACTTTCTCTAATTCACCTGCAAAAAGAGAGAAACAACTTGAAACCAGCAGCGATGGCATGTTGATTCCAGACGTGCTGGATGCAGCACATGAGGCAAACCACTGATCAGAGCACACCAGCTTCCAGATGGGACAGTCACCGATCCATTTATATCTGAGCAAACAGATGTCACTGTGGAAAGCAACTTTTTATGATGTGCCCACACACATGTAACGACTTTCCCGTGCCAGTTAGAGGTTTGTCAGCCACCTGGCAATCCCAGTTTCTGGGATGAGGATGACAGGAAATCCAACATGGCAAACATGGTCTATGTGAAACCAGCTCAAGAAGTCTCTATTTTAGTGTCACATGCATGTTAGGAATCACACACACTACATTTAATTATCAAAAAGTAATTCTCTGTGGAAATCCTCAGTGGAGCCCTCGATCCTGTGTCAGATGCTGCACAAGAACCAAGGCTTCGGGTTGCAATAACTGCAAGTGGTTATTTAAAGACAGACAAGCACATTCTAACAAACTGCAGACGTCAGACTTGTGAAGAGCTGAAATCACCCACACCGCCTGTGCTGCCCATGCACTGCCTTTCCCAGCACACAGCACGGAAAAGATCCTGCAAGAGCAGCCTTCTTGTACTAAACTGGGAAACAACACCAGCACTGGCAGCATGAAACTGCAGAGAAATGCTCTGTGAGAGAGAAGAGCAGAATAACAGAGCAGGTAATTCGAGAGAGGCAGGCATAAGCTCACTGCACAGCAAGAGGCTCTGGTCCTTGCAGAAAACTCCTGTTTTCCTTTCACTACACACATTGTTGCATCAGCTCTCCAGCAAGGTTTTGAAGCAATTGGAAACCCAGTCAGTAAATTTCTGCAGATTGACACAGACACACACACAAATGTTTTCCTTTTCTCCTGTATGCTGACCCCCCTTCTCCAGCAATGCTTTGCATATTGTGTGTCAGAGAAGCCTGACATTGTTAGAGATTAAAAGCATGTTTGGCAACAGCAAAGGGATAGGTGAGATGACTTGAAAGCTGAGGAGATACTTAAACCTGTGATGTGACAGGGAATAATTAAAATGTTGCATCCCACAGAGATTTGAATGTGACAGGGGAAAAGGTAACAACAGATCTTGCTTCCCTATTTCCCTAGTTAGGAAGAAATTAAGCTGGTTTACAGGACCGGTAGCTTTGGCAGGAAGGGCCTGATAGTTGTTTGCATGTCACACCACTGAATTTAGGATGTAGAACTGGGTAAAACAAAAAGCCAGACAAGAACACTGTGCAGGGGCCTGTCTGTTCCAGCAGCTGAAAACTGCCAAGGAAGAAACCCCAAGAGAGTTAAGTGCAGTTGTACTAAAAATACTTGGGAAAAGCAAGCTAATGAAAACCCTGACTGACCCCACTTCTCATCACAGAGGCTCTGTGCCCACAAAGGTGTATTAACACTCTACTAAATTGCTTCCCAGAAGCAATCAAGGAAGGGGATGTTCTTTCTCTTAAGAGATCCTGGAAATCAGACAGGGGCAGCTGGGAGGAAAACTAAGCAAAGATCACTGCTTTGGCAGTATTTATTTTGTGAGCTAGTCATAAGCTCCTCCACACTCAACAAACTTTCACCATCTCCAGAACCAGACATACTCTTTACAAGGTCGTTTTGCTTTTTAATAACATTAATAATAACTTGAGTCAGCAAATAGCAAACTAGAGAGACTTTTATGAGACACATTTCTAGATAATGTATTTCAAATTATTTCTCTCTCCAAACTGAATTTCAGCTATCTTCACCTACTCTTCTTCCCTGTCACTCCCACATTTCACATTTTCGGTTCGTTATCTTCTCTGGTAGCTGTAACTTGGCAATTCCAGGCAGAGCGAAGGGCACTGCAATGCGTTGCTGACTCCAGCATATGCCCAGTACAATGTCTCCAGACTCCAGCAACACTCCAGCCCGGCCTCCCTCCTAAGACTACTGCAAGCTGTTGCCTATCAGCTCGCCCAGGCTGTGGCAAGCAGATGGACAGAGATAGCTGGCTGAGCAAGTCCTGGTGCTCAGTGCGTGCTGAGCAGGCTGCTGTCTAGAGGGCAAGTCTGCGAGAGCCGCCCGAGCTCTGGAAACACTCGCTCCTCGGGGCAGCCCTGGCTGTGCTGGGTGCTTCCCGGGGTTCTGGGAAAATCCAAAACAGGCTGGAAATGAACGTGTCACAGCCACAACGGGGGTAATCGCTGCTGGGCTGATGAAGTGAAAACACCAGCACCTCTCCGTACTCTGCCTTAGCAGCCAGCGGCCTGTTTTCTTGTTTTCAAGGCAGGTTCAGTTTTCAGCGACAAGTAAAGGTTGTTGGATGAAGGTATTTATGAGCTCTGTTTTATCTGCCCTTTTTTTCAGCAGTGCATGGCTGAAGTCAGGGTACAGACAGATGAATTACAAAGGGATCTTTATTATACAACTCAGAAAGCCGGGAAAAAATCCTGAAAATTGAGTTGAAGTTGATACACGATGTCTTCCAAGTCATTAACATCCTACGAATATTTCAGAAACATGCATAGGAGTGAAACCCTAATTTAGTTCAGACTTTGAGAGAACATTTTCAACAAAAGCACTAAACAGGAGGGAGTTTACTATAAAAGTGCAGACACAATATACAGAATAAAGTACATTTGACAGCACACAGAATTAAATTAAGGAAAACCAAAATCAAATCTGCTCCAACCATATGGACTAAGGCAGCATAACATAGCTCAGCACCAAATACATCAGAAAGCATTATGTGAAGTGAGCAGCAATTCCATAAATCCAACAGCCTCATTCCACTACCAGACTACAGCAGGATATTTGTTCCTGCATCCTCAGGGAAGTAACAGCTGATGCCCAGATTAAAAAGCACAATATTTAAATGTGTGGCTGTCTTACCTAGGGGCAGCCACCCACACTTGCAAGAAAACTTGTACAGAAAGCTCCTTGCACCACCGAGACCTTGGTGACCTTGAAAAAGTCACTTCTGCTCTGCATCATGTGCCCCTAAAGTGTAAAACAAGAGTAAATAATCTCTGTCTCCAAACCAGGTCACAGCGGAGCCAAGCAGAGTCTGCAGTGTGGTTTAAAATCACTGGGGATTTGACACATTAGAAATGTTATTAAAACACCATGACACTGTAGCAACATTTCCATTAAACATCCCATCCTTCACAGAGGAAATTTATGCTTTGGCTCAAGACAAACAAAAAGAATTTCAGATGAGGCTTTTGTAGTCGGAGATATTCCTCCATCTGCAGCTGCATTCCCAGGGGACAGACAGTTAAACAGCCAGGGGTGGTGAATATGCTCAGCTACCTCTGAGTACCTGTGAACAGAGAAGTGAAAAGGCAGGAGAAACAGGTACTTGCATTCCATGGGGACTGAAATACCAGAATTAGGGTTCTCGGAGCCTCTGGAAAGGAGATATGAACTGTGTCTGGCACCCCAGCACTCCCCTGCAGCAGCACCTTGCACAGAAGTGTTACTGGGTCACTGGACACCAGAGCTCCAAACCCCTCACTTCAGTGAGCTGCTCTTCAGGCTCCTGGCCAGGCCAACTGGAATGCCATGAAAATTGGTGTTAAATGCTCCATCAAGAAAGCACACACTAACAATATTCAGCTGAAGCATTAAAAACACCCTCCGCCGTCCGAACCTACCCTGACACCAGTATCTGCCCAGGAGAACTGCAGTTTGCAGCACCCCAAGAGCAGAGTTTATTCTGACAAGGCAGCAAGAACAACAGAGGTTGCTAATAACAAAGCAATGAGTATCTAACACGGCCCGAGGTGTATCAGACACAGTAACAGAAAATAACTGGAATTTATACCGGTTTTTGTTACCTTCAAAAGTCAGAATGAGAGGCTTGCAACTTCAAATTGGAAGTTTATTTTAGCCTCTGCTTTGCATTCAGAAGACAGGTAATTTTTCATCACACCACACAAAGTGCTGCTGAAAATATGTTGTGTTTTTCTGCAGTATAATTTTATTGCTGGCCTTCTGCCAAGAGTCTTTCTGGCAGCATCTCCCACAGTTGGAAACTGTGTATCTGGGTCAGAAAAGACAAGCCGCTTTTCAGAACAGCTCAATACATTTGGCAGAGATGCTGATATTGTAATTGAACTCTTTCAGCAACTCTCTTTATGATGTACCCAGACACCAAACAAAACAAGATCTGCAGTGTTGATTAATGTCAAAATAACTGACAGAGAAATATCAAAATAGTTTTCCCTCATGCTAAAAGTATCAACAAACTGGGGGGAACAGATAAGAAATACAATTCACCAGGATTCAGAGAGGAGCACAGGGCAGAGAAATCTGCAAAATATGACTGACCCGTGCCTTATGCAGATATTCATTATTTAAAATCCCAGCTCCTTGTATGGAACTTCCTCCTTTCCCACTGCACGGAGAGGAATCCTGGCCACTCAGAGCCCCAGCAGCATTCTGGAAAGCAGTGCCCCGTAACACTGGGACACATTTAACAAGGCTCAGACTGCCTCCAACAGTATGCTCATCATCCAATTTCACCTGGAGACTGTGTATTCACAGGAGTTGTATTAGTTCCCATGTAATGCATTTCCTGGCAAAGTTGCATCTGGGATAACCTTTAGAAGGCTGGAATTTTCCATCCAAATGAATAATTACAAAGCAACACTATAGTTAGAAGCTGAAGAGGTACTTCCTCTGGCAAACTCTTACACTTCATACAACTAATACTTGAGTCTGGGATTACTTCTGCCTGTTCAGTTCTCATAATATTTCAAGCAAAGGCTGCTCAGAGATCTCCAGGGAGCAGCCCCTGCCAGGCAGCCCCCACACCCAGCTTCAAGTGCCAAAGACAGGGTAGGCACAAACTTGATAACCAGATCTGGATCCACAGCACCTGTAACCATCAGAACGGAGGAATCAAAGTCACCTTTCAGGGGCCAGAGCTCTGCCAATGCTCACAGTGCAAGGGAAACAGCTGCCCACTTGTCAGCATGCAGGAAGCTCCTGGAGAGCTCCTGGAGAGAATCCATCTGTGCCAAGGCGCAGATGGAGAACCTGGGGACCCTCGGGTCAGAGATGCAACCGAAAATCAGTGAACACATGGATTCCCCTCCACTGGGGAGCAAGGAATGGAAAAAGAGCCAAAAGAAACCACGCTGGTACAGAAATTAAAGAAGTTGAAGAATCAAAGGCAAGCAATTGCTTCATCTAAATTAATGCATTAAGGTAAAGGAAACAGGGATGTGCGGAGTGTAGCTCATATTTTTAGCTCCTGGAAAGAAGGTGAAAAGATGGTCTAAGGGGAAATCATTACCAGCCTAACAGGAAGGTTAAAAAAGGAACAACAGAGGCACTGTGTGAGCACATATGCAATCATTTGAAAAAAAAAAAAAGCTCTATTTTGGATAGAATCACACCATCCAGTCTCAGAAAGAAATAGATGTTAGTAGAAATAACTGCAGCTATTGAACTGTAATGTGTAAGAAAGAAACAGTTTTGGAAAGAATATAAATCCTCCGTAGGGACCAAACCTACTACAGACTCCTGAGGACAGGAAGGCACTCACCACACTCACCAGGTGGTCTTCGAGCAGCACACCAGCTGCAGACCTCGAGGTATTTTTTACATAGATCTCCCTCAAGATTTTTATCTGGCTTCACATTCCCTGAAACCTGCACAACCCCCAGCACAGCCAGGCCTACAGAGGGGCTCTAATGAAATAATTTTGAAATTGCCTTCACCTTCTGGTATGGGTGTCAAGATGCAGGACTGACTAGAGACGGACCAAGCACAAAAAGTTTTAAAAACTGGCTGCTGACACTTAAATAACAAATTGACACACAAACGGTTTAATGTTTTTCCTGTTCAACCAGTCAGAAATATGCAAAATTGAATTGCCTGTAAACTTGAGCACTGCAGAAAACAAAATATCTCAAAGGGTGCAATTCTTCACAGGTGTCTTAAATAAAAAGTCACAGATTAGATAATACATAAATAATGAATAGAAAGTATTCATTTGAGACAAGGCAGAAACCACCACTGGATTCTCAACATCTGTGAAACACTGAACTGATTTGTGACTTGAGACACCCTAATGTTGCATTCCTGCTTTCCTGGCTAAAGTGGTGAATGGAAACAGGAAGGTACTTTGCAGTCATAATGTGACATCCACACTCAAAATCATCTGAAATTCTTAACTCAGACTGCATGCATTTACAGTTGAAGAATTAACTAAATTAATAACAGGATTACATTACACTGAAATGACACTCACCATCTGCAATGTCATTTTCTCAGAGACAGAGCTGGTTTAAGCAAAATTCTGGATCTATGCCTGAAATGACATCACATTCTCTAAAAGAGAATCACAGTTCTACCTCCTCCACCCAGTTTGTGCCATGCTGGGTCCTCACCACCCCAGCCCTGTCCTGCATCACATCCCAGCACTAAAGCCTTGCACAGCTCCAAACTCCCAGGGACTCCCCACGTCCCTGGATTTGTGAGCACTGCCTTTACCTGCAAGGCTCTCGCCGGTCCAGAAACCACCATGGGAGGCAGCCACGGTGTTGAGGAGATTCAGAACAGGGACATTCCTTCCCCGGCACCCTTCAGCTTCGCTGAAATAGCTGCAGTGCCCCAGTTTCTTTGCTGCTGTGATTCATATCCCATAGAATATGGGATTCTGCAGGTGGACTCGAGCTGCAGCCCAGCGACTCAGCCGGGATGGGGGAACTGCCGCCAAGGAGGCAAAGGCACGCACGGAAAAGACTGGAAAGCCTGGCATTCCCTCTGCGTTGGCAATAAAGTAAAATTTCAACAAAAAGAGAGAGGCTGGAGCCCAAACTGTCCTGCAGTAACACTGGATCTGCTTGTACTGGTGGTTTGCACTTTTCACCAGTTCCATGAGACAACAGCCAAACACTTTGGCTCCCCTGCTCTGCAGCCCAGGCCAATGCATATCGTGGGAATTAGCAAGAGGAAGGAGAAAAGCAACATGGATTCTAAAGCTCTGGTTATAAACAAAGCAAATTTAGTAATTCTTACAAATAACACAATGCAAACATGTCTTTGAGAGTCACGTTTTCCCAGTGTTTACATGAAGTGTGTCAAAGCATTAAGAATTTTTTAGGAATAAATGCTCCTTCTGACTAACATTTCAGCAGCCCTCAGTGGTGAAGTCTAAGGAAGTTTCTCCCCAGAATTTCTTCCCTGATGTCAATTATACAGACTCTGTGTTTTCAGTGTTGCAAACCCCCCTGGTTACTGTGCCCGGCTGCCTCTCAGCCAGTTTAAACATTCATGACTCTCCCCTGAAATGCATTTTCTAGTATGTCAGTCTTGCTGCCTCACTGACTTCTTCTTTTTTTTTTTTTTTTTTAATTAAGGAGAGAAGATTTAAAAGGATTTGGAATAGAAGATCACTAGACTCCGTAAGTATTGTGTAAAAAGCTCTTGTGCTTCCAGCCAGTGCACATCCTCCATCAGACTTTTCCCATGTTTTAGTTCCACTCTGACTCCTAACAAGTTCAGGTTAATTTTATACTTCCTGACTAACTGGCCGTTTTGTCAAAGAATACACTGCTAAAGGTTCTGGGTTACTGAAAGCTTTATGTTTTAAGTGTTTTTTCTTGCCATCTCTTGCCCATCCAACCACGTTATTTTAAGTTTGAGTCAATGTCACAACATGCAATGCCACAGAAAGGTCTGAAACAGAATTTGTAACTAAAATCTTGGGTTGTTTAGGAACAAAATTAGCTCTTTTGAAACCCTTCAGAACCCAGCACCCCTTCAACAGAGAGCACTGGGGTTTCTCTCTGGGAAAGGGTACCCTGGCTGCCATCCGTTTTCAGCCTCAGAACACAATTATTTACTTCAAAAGCATGACAACCCTACCAAAAGATTTGAATTAGGTTACTTAGGCATGAAAGCTAGCAACAATATCCGTCAAAGTAAAACACCACACCAGCCTGAGACAGCAGAGAAAGAACTGTCTTTTGTGACCCAAGTCCACCATCTGCCTTGAACAAGATCTTGTAGTAGAAAGTCCCAGCTTGGCTAAGAGGAAGAAAAAGAGCCACAAACATATTTAGAGATTTACAAAATGAATAAATAAAAACAAAAGTCCTATTTCCCTGGAAAAACCATGAGTCTAAAAATATTTTAAATTGGCTCAATCCAGCATCCTCTTGCCTCAGCAAATCTCCACTGCACGCATGTGCTGTCATATCTGCCAACTTCACTTGCAAAACTCATCTATTATTCCTCTCTCCAGTTCGCACGGCACGGCACAGCCATGGAAATAAAAAAAAAAAGGATGACTTTAGCAGGGACCATCCGTGGTGGAAATGCTCAGTTTGTAGACCACAAGCTAGGTTACAAGATGAATTTCTCAGTGTAAGTTCTGTCTGTCAGTCTTAGCCATAGGAACATCCTGAGATGAGTAATGAATTTCATAGCCTTTTTTTGTTTGCTTATTTTTAATAGGTCATTGAAATTTTTAAAAAATTAGTTAAATTAGGTGTCTGTAATACTGTATTCTCCAGTATCTTTGGAGAACACAACTGTGCTAAGTAATTGATCTCCAACTTGAGAAGTTACAGTCAATCATTTTTTATCATTCAAATTTCAAATAAAATCTGGGGAGAGAAACAGGAGCTCTCAGGATAAATGCAGCAGTCCCAAGTGGATGGCATTTTTAAGACTACAGACACAACTTTGCTGGTTTGGTCTCTTTCTTTTCATTTCCTACAGGGCTACGAATTAGTTTAATTTTTCCTTATAGATAATGATGTCATCTCCACTGTGCCACTCACAAGAGCTCGAAAGACACTTCCAGCTCTTCATTTGCTAAAGAAGCTTCCTCAGTCTTTGCATTCTCCACCGGACATCACACCCCATCCTCCCACCAGCACCAAGCAACAAGTCTCTGACCAGCAAAACAGGATCAGCATCTTGGAGGCACCACACTGGGCAGGAGCCCCGGGAAGCCCCTTGCCAGTGAGTCTGGGCGGGTTACTAACAGCACAGCCGGGCGGGCACACGGGAGCGTGGCACGGCTGCTGCAGCTCCCCGAGCAGGGGCAAACCCCAGGTTCTCTGGGGGCAAACAGCCTGGCCAGTCAATACCAGCGTTCCGAGTGCTCTCAGCCCTGCAGGGACATCAGTTCTCCACAACAGAGCTCTCTCCCCAAAGCTCCTTTCGTACACTAGAGTTGCTAAAAGTAACGCTTGGAATTACTGTCCAGGGAAAGACTAGAGAAAAACAACTGAAGTTAGTTTATTTTGGGCCATTAGCTGCAGTTTGTGTCTGGCCACTTCAGTTCCCCCGATAACAGGAAACCTGCTGTGCCTAAATGCAACACTGATGGGGTTTATTTTATTTCTCAAAAGGAGTCGCACTTGAGAAGCCACAACCTGTCAGGGTCAGCGAGCGCACAGTTCCAGATGCAGAGGCAGGATCAAAACCAGGATTAGAAACCAGACTGAGGGTGTTCTCCTCAGGTGGGCAGTGAGACAGAAACCCTTTCATCCCTCAGTCCAGATCAGAGTGTAAATGTTTTTATTGCCTGCTTAGCCACCTGTGGAAATCTGTATCCATGTCAACACCACCATTACACTGAACTCTGCTCCTGTCAGCACAAAAAACCTGCCTGCTTTTCAGTCCAAAACTATACTTTTAGTGATACAAGAATGTCAGATTATAATGCCATCTATCTTATTCCACAGTTCAAACACAATTCATCTCTCTAAGCTGACACTTCTGCATTAGTGAAAAAAATCCTTTTTAAAAAAAAAAAGGCACATAAATGCTTTGTGCACTGAAAGAGCACTTGGTTCTTCTGGTTTATGAGTTCTTCACTTGCACAGCTCCTCTGTTGTGGAAACAAAAGTCCCTGTATCGGGCCTTCTCAGTGATATTTGCAAACTCCTACGCTTGCTGTAACAGGGTGTTCAGAAACAGTTCTTACTGGCCTGGGAAAGTTAGCCCATTATTTATTAACTGCAGAAATACATTGAAGAAAACAATAACAAGGTAAAAGAACATTCTTGCAAAGGCTTGTTGCTTGTTTTGACAGAAACAAAAAGTAATTAAACCTGGCTAACACCTTTTCACTGAGCATTGTGCTCTCAAGCATTTATAACTCTGCACACTGCAGGACCAGGAACAGAACAGCACAACCACCAGCACAGCACTGTCGACACAAAGAAAGGCTGGCCCTGAAATTAGGTGGACAAATACTACCAGGCGATTTCATGCTTTACCAACACAAAATCCAGAAGTTAAATTTATAAGCACGATTTCTGCAGACACTCAGATGTTTCTGTTCTAAATTTTCTAGAAATTGCAAATTAGAACTTGGCAGACTTTAGAGTAACCCTGCACGTGCCTTGTGCAATCCAAATCGTGGTCTGTCCTATTGCTCTGCAAAACTGTTGGGAAAAAAAACCATGCCTTTCACCACATGGTATCAGACAAATGACAGAGACATTCCATTTATCTCTGTGCTAAGAACGAAACTTAAGTACTGTTTTTTCCTCTTGGAATATTGCCATGAAAGTTAAAAGCCAACAGAGGAACCAACATCCTCCCCGCTGAAGGGTAAGCACAGTTTGGTGAATAACACCACTCAGGGAACTGCAATCCAAGTGGTTGTGGCCATTTTTCCCATTTACCATGGGGAGAATATATTGCATTTCTAAACTGATCTCATTCCTAAATTCTGCAATGAGATATCAAAGCATGCCGGTGTCACCAAGCTGCTTTGTGGAACTAGCAAATCCTGCAAAGTATCTGCAGCCTCTCAAGAGATAAAGTGTTTTTTTCAACACCAGAAGAGTAAATTGAATGAAACAGCTCAGAGGTAACAAACCAAAGAAATCTTGGAAATTACTTCTCTGTTTCCCAGTAACCAGACAGTCCTGCCCACCCTCCCCTTGCTAACCTGGGGGAGATGGCAACCTCCATGCTGGACTTCACAAGAGACTGAAATAAAATTACTCAGTCTTTTCTATTTTGATTGCAGTTATCAAGTTTCCATGTACTTTTATTAGCAAAAAATCCAAAATCAGACCTTAGATACACGCACAAGCATTTCACAACTCTTCAAACATCACTTCTGTAACTGCTGTGAAAGGTGTAAATGTGCTGTTTGCACGGAGAAGAGACCCCACTGCCCAAAAATTCAAGTGACTTGCCCAGTGCCACAGTAACTCAGTGGCAGCACTTGGAACAGTGTCAGTTTTTCATTTACTACACACACCAGGCATGGAGTATCCTCTTCCCCCTTTCTAGCTTTCCACCTCTTTAGGCTTCATTAGTTTAATTTGAGCAGACACTGCATTCCTGGCTGCTTTTGTTATTCAATCTCTCTTGCAGGATCATGGGTTCCTCACAGGTTAGCTTGGCAAACTGTCACAGGAAACGCTTGACAACAATTACCTGTCCATTCATGAGAGTCAAATTAGCAATTCAATAGCTGAATATGGTATGATTAAACTCGGGAACCTAATTCACAATGTGTCCTACTTTCAGGCATCGCATTTTTTGAGCACTGTGCTCTTTTGAAAGTCAAACTGATGAGGACTCAGGAACCTTGTGTCTTTTTCAAAAGAGGACAATGAAGCCCCTCTTGTCAGGCAGCAGGACACACACAGTCTGTTCTCAGGAAGAACAGGAGCCAAAAAACACGAACACTGCAGAACACTAGCGAGGGCCCTGAGCTTTCCTGCAAGGTAAGGGGAGGCTCTGCGCCGAGCACTCCGCACACATTCCAGCACATTGTTGGGCTCTGAAGGAAAAGCCCAAGGGCTCTCTTTGCCACTTGGTTTTTCTAAAGCTCCAGCTGACGTAGGAGCAAGCTGTGGAGGATAAGGGAGTTTATTCTTCTCTCTCTCTCTTAAAAAAACAACAAAATAATCAACCAGTCAAAACCCAGCTTTCACGTTAGAGATTGAGTGACCATCTAAAACACCCAAAAACAGGTGTAAAGCATGGAGGGTCTGAGAGCATCTCTCTTACAAACCAGAAAAACCATTGGGAACTCCCGGATGACCAGGAGTGCCCCTGTCATTGCTTCCCCTGCCTGCACCCAAACCACAGCCCTCAAACAAGATCCCTTCGGTCTGCTCCACACTGAGCTGCAGCCATCCAACAGCAGTTTATAACTCCTGTGAGTTCATTCAGGATGGCTACTTTGATCTTTTCAGGAGGTATTTCAAACTTTGTTAGAATATTGTCAGCTGGAAAGGACCTACATCGATCACCTAAGTCCAAGAGCACAAATAATGAAAGCAGAGCAAGAGAAAGAAAGGCGAGGGGAAGCACAGAAAATCCTGAACTCCTCAGCTCTCCGCCAAAATTCAGTCTTCTATAGACTGTGCATGAGACCTGCTACTGTGCTGTGTGATGAGGGCAAAGAGAACTCATTGAGACAAGGTGCACCTGCTAAAACTGGCACTAAAACCAGGCAGCTACTGCAAGTCAGTGGTGCCCAGCACCAACAAAAAGCAAGTCTTTGTTCTTCTGGCACAAGAGGACTTTACAAGTGCGAGTACCACATACAGATCAAACATTTATAAGCAAAAGAAAAGAAGCTAGCCAAGGGGTTTGTATTAAAATAAAGATTGCAGATCGCAGTGTGAAAGGAAACGGGGAACGTACCAGTGAGTCCCATGCCCAGCCAAGCTCTCCCCAGCAGTCCTTCCTCTGAAGGAGAACTGCAAGGAGACAGCCTGAGCCAACAGTTTCTACAGCAACTGCAGAAGCACCAGTTCAGTGATACTCAAACCCTGCAGTAACTGCAGAAGCATCAGTAAATGGATACTCCAGAGGGAACATTTGACAGTTTCTCCAGGACTCCCTCTGCCTCCCTGGGCAATCCACTGATCCCCATCAGCTTAGTTCAACTCTGGAGTTGCCCATTTCTCTGCAAATGTTTCTGAATCCCCTTTACCCTTAATATTCTTTCAGCACACTCATTCCTCCTCAAAACTTCATGAAACAGCCACCAGAGAAAGTTTTTGTAGACACAGTTTGGAAGGATGAGTGTCCTTATCCTGCAGGAGAGAGACCAAGGCATCCAAGCGTGGTGCTGCTGCAACTCCTCACGGAGGGTGGAATGCTGTTATGACAGTGGCACTGGGCTGCAGCTGCACCACTAAAAGCACACTTGGAAGCATCTCAAAGGGAACCAAAACAGAGGCCAGATACCACCCAAGTGCACAGAAAGAGCAGATCCATTTGTAAGGTGGCTATTTTAGCACTAATGCAGAAGCCATATTAAGAACACAGAATATTTCACCTATGCACTTGTAAGTTCTCACCTAAGAACTGTCATTTACTGAAGGATGTTTAGGGCAGGACATCTCTTATTCCTCTTTTAAGAATCTGCTCTAATAAATCACAGCACCTCAACAGTCACAGCTTCATCAGTTCCATATTGCAAGAGTTTTTCCTTTAAGTCTGCAGTGTTACTTTGGATCACACAAACTTGGCATGAAGCTCAGGCTCCTGACCCACAGCAAAAAGTTAAACAAAATTGCTCATTTGTTTTTAAAAGGGTCAGGAGGTTTCCAGTTTCAGGCTGCTCAGTGTTTGGGGTGGAAGGGAACAGCATCTACAGGCACAACTCAGGGACATTCAGTATTCAACCCCTCTGCAAAGAATGGGCTTGATCAGAGACCTGTCAAAAATGCACTTTGTAAACTGCTCTCTTTTATTAGTTTATTACATAAGGCCACACCCACAAACCCAAGTGTTTGGTCAAGAGATCACTTCTTATATAATACTGACTCCCAACTACCTGCTTTAAAAAATATCTTTTATCTCCTGGGCTAACAAAAGGAAAGTTACTGAATTCCTCCAAAAGATAAAGCAGACCACATGAAAATGTAAATGTAAAAGACAATCTCATTCCCACACTAATGGCAGGAGAAAAGAAACATAAAGGCAAAAAAATTTTGTTTCTATCTTCATGCCTTTTACCATGATTGATCCAGATCGCACCATCACTATTGTGACTGTGGCAGTTGTTATTTCTAAAATATGAAGTACTATGAAATCTAAAGTGGAAAAGCATCTTATAAGTTGCTAAAGTATAAGCATGCAAAGATGACTTCTGGATCATATATATTCCTTGGCAGGCTAGTTTTGAAGGAATAAAGACTACAGTTCCAGACAACCATCTTTTAACACAAATTAAAATTTTAAAAGTTATTTATTTAGCAACTGTGAACAGTGTCAGGTTCCACAAAATTTGCTAAGACTGAAGATTCAACCAAATTTTTTAAATTGTTGAAAACCCCCCAGTTACAGGAGGTTCTTATGTGCCTCCAAGGTGGGAGTCATGATTCTTTTCTCTTACACAAATTTAGACAACTGTGTTCTCTCTTCAGCCTTCTGGCCATCTGTAGAGATGAGGAGGTGTGTACAGATGTGGGCTCAGAGCAGAACAAGCTACTTCGCTGAGCTCATATTTTTGGCAGTCACCAATTTCACCCTCACCCACCAGAAGCAAAGAAGTTATCAGTTTTGTCTCCCCCCCCCTTTTCCCAGTATTTGCCTTTCTTCCTGGCTTTTCTAGAACACTTGTCACCATATTTACCAGAGTACATTTATTACTGGTTTTAAAATAACAGTTTTTGTGAGACAGGAAAACATTTCAGATCTTTATAGGGCGAACTTCAGACACAAAGAAATGAAATTGTGTGGTAAGTCAGCGGCAGAACCTGAAAAGGGGCCAAATGCTGCCCTAATCAATACTTGCAGGTTAATTAGCAGACATTCTTCACTGGAACACAGTGTTGCTCAGTGCCTGCTGTTGCAGAGTTTTACCCGTTTCCAGTTTTGGAAGGAGCGCTCCCAGTTCTCCTACGCCCCATCCCCGCTTACCACACGCTGCAGTTCAGCCCCGGTGATGCTCTTTAGGGTCACCCAAATGGCACGGCTGAGCACTTTAAAGGAACAGATTAAGCCTCTGCATGATTGAAGACTTGGACAGCACGACTGGGTAACCGAAGAAGCCCTAATCTATTTGCCAAGTCCAATTACCTAGACATCGAATCAAGAGATCGTGAAGCATTAGGACATGGAATAACTGCTCACCAAACAGTTTAAGCTCTCCGAAAAGATGGCAGTCACTAAGAGCCTATGACATGGAAAAGGCATCCTTCAAAGCAGAGGTGGGGAGAAATCAGTTCTTGGACATTTGTGTTTTCCCCTTATCTTCTGTTGAGCTATACCAGCTATCAGAGTAAAGGGGAAGAGATGGGGATTGGAAGAGCAGAAGTCCAAATCTTCTGAGTCTCTGTATCTGTTTCCTCGAAACCCCGTTAAGCATCCTACTTGGAGATCCACGTTCTCTGCTTGTTCCATCATACCACAGCCCCCAGCTTTCCAGTGGCTGCGTCCGTTCTCCAGTACTTCACTCCCTGGACTCACAGGCTGTATACCTACAGCTCCCCCTTCTATTCCAGAGTCTCTTCCATTACAGCAAATCCCTCCAGATTGTCACATACGACACAAAAATCAGGCAGAGCAGAGAAGAAAAAGTAGAAAAGCACCAGGAGGGTCACAGAGCAAACTCAGCCCCCATACCTGGAGGCAAAGAACAAGTTTCCATATGCAAAGAGCTGCCCCTTTCAGCACGTCTGTATCAAAAACACCAAAAAATTGCTGATTTGTCTCCTTGTCTTCATACTGGGAAATGGCTGTCTTCAGCCAGCCCCAGCCTCAGTCACACCTGTCAGAACATCACACAGCTGCCTCAGCTGGGAAAACCAGCCACGCAGGCTGGGCCACTGCCCCGACGGCCAGGGAGCGACCACGTAAGTAGCTGTTCTGTGCATTCGGCTTCAGCTGATTAAACCTGAACACACGTTACTCAGCACCTCCACATTCACTGATGTTAGTTGTTTTATGGTTAACAGAAACATCTGCAGCCCAGTCCCACGGACCTTACCCACACAAGGTGCCACCACTGGACCCTTGATGATCACAATCCTACTCTGTCAGAAACACAGCACCAGCTGACTGCCATGGGGCAGCTAACTCAAATGCTTTTTATTTTCTTTTTTAATACAAGCTGTAGTTTGTTTGTTGAATGGATCTATTCATACTGTCCTGACTGTAGGCCTTTACCCAGCCTCCAGGTGATGTGTTTGGTCCAGCTGGTCAGTGTCTTGCTAGGCAGGCTGTAAGAAGACTTTGTAAATCAAACACCACCTTTATGCAGGTATATACCAGCTGGCAATTTTAAAACATCACCTGTTTCAACAACAGCAACTAAATTCAGTGGAGTGCAGCATGTCAGCTTGTTTCCTTGCTGAATTTTGTACAGTCTCTTTAGCAAGCGAGATATTATATTTATGATTTCATCTTAGTTCGTGTTATGAAGAGAGATACCACGTTTATGGAGAGGGTTAAATTGGGAACCATGTTTTGGCTGCTACACCGTAACAAAAAAAGCAAAGCCCTGCGACAAGTGAGGAAAATTTTTATGACTCCTTCAAGATCAACCATGACTTACCATAATCCTGTTATGGGACCCATCCCCTTTAAAACAGAGACAAAAAAGATGCATTAATTTCACAGTGTCAGTGGAACTATGGTAAACCATTTTTTGGCAGAATCTTGCTGGAATGAATCAGATGCTGTGTGCCCAAAAAGCCCCTGCCCACAGCCTCAGGCCTCCTCAGCCTCTCAGGGGAGTGTTTTGCCAAAGCTCAGTTCTGGAAGCACAAACCAGCTGCACAGAGGCTGTGGGGCTGGGCTTCCCACACACCGGTGTGCTGTGCCGGCCTTTCCACAAGGCAGATCCTGCCAGCTGAGAACTGGGATTAGGGAACGTCTGGTTTAGGGTCATTATCACTCAGTCCAATAGCTCCAGAGGGACATTTCCCCATGGAACATCATCCCTGTGGCTCAGGGAATACTAAAGACTTTTGAGGGCCCAGCAGTTTAGATGCTGTGCCAACACTCCAACGCTGTGCTGCAAGTCAAACGAGAAATGTGTTCAGTCAAAGTGTCTTCCATCCCAAGAATCAGATGAAAAAGAGAAAAGTACAACGCCTTAATCTCAGCCTGCCCTTTCCTGCTCCTACCAGGGGGCAATTTCTATTGGGCAACACCAGTTTCTCACCACTGAGTTCATTTACTGCCAAGCCAAATGCCAAGTTCTGCTTTAAAATCTAAATGAATTCTGGTTTATAAGATTTCTTCAAGTTTTGTGACATCTCACAGCTACCCACGAGTAAGACTGTTCTTCCCAACGAGATACTCAAACATTATATTTTTCAATAAAGACAATTTAAACTAAATGCACAAAAAGAACAAGAAGCAGCAAAATTGAATTTACTGGCATAGCCATACACACCCCAATTTTATTTTCTTTTTAAGCATACAATTAAGGGTAATTTAATTCCCCTGTGTAGGGAATGCATGAAAGAGAAACATTATTGTAAGAATAGCTCAGTACTGTTGGTACACAAGCCTTACGACAGATAAATTAGACCTTAGGAAAACAGCATATAATTTACATTTTGTTATGTCAATCACCAGTACCATCTTAGGGCTCTTAAATAGCACACCAAACCACAACATAAGGGAACTAATGTAAATCAACACACGTGGCAGGATCACTTAATCCACAATCCAAAATATCCCTAAAATGGATTTCATAAGATTATTCCTCTTCAACCTCCACTTACACCTTTAAGTTACCAGAAGGTTATGACAATATTTTACTACAGAAGAGTTACAAAGTTTTGCGTAGTTATAGAAAAATCAACGACATAAGACCACAAGGGCATGGGGTTTACTAATTAATCCCTGGTCTTTATCCCTGAGAAGCCAATGGGCAGATGTGCAGGTGGCCCAGAGGTACAGCAGCCTGGCTCAGCTGCACGGAAAGTCTCGCCTTGGGTTAGTCCCAGAGTTCTTGGATTTAGCAGCCCAGGAGGGACAGAGCGGCCCAGAGTCATGCTTTACATACCCTTCACAAACAGCAGAACAAATGACATACCCTGAATTTGTTCTGGGGCTTCTCCTATAGCCAGCACCTCGTCCACGTTCTGGCACCGCGCAGGAAATTAGCGGAAAGGTCAGGATGTGCATTGCAAAGCAGAACCAGGAGCACAAGGCAACAGAGCAACGTGGAGTGGGCCCCAAGAATTCTGGCCCCTCCTATTCCATGATGACCAGAGTGAGAGGACTGGAATATAAGGTAATATAGCTACAAAATAAAGTCTAAAGATCCAAAGTGCAAGATGTTTACTCGCTCATATCATTCATAAGAATTCCTCTGCAGGTTTTTTGTTAAGCGACATGAATTGAGGTTTTGAAAGAAGTTAAATAGGAACACTGTCCCTCTGTGAGCTGACACAGACACGAACTGTGACACTGTTTTCTGTCACCAGTGCTCAGTGAAAAACTTGCGCATAAGAAGGAAAAATTACACAAGTGCCAAGAACTGCAGAAGTACAACTGGAAAAAATACTCTTTGGCCTTGTAGCTTGTAATAATTACTGCTTTAACAAAAGATACCAGCAATAGCTTTCAGGTAAGGCTTTTCTCTCCTTAAACATTAAGTACAAAGTTTCTGTTTGTCAAATCACACCGCAAGTACAACAAACCTTGTCAAAGTGTGGTTTCTACAGAAGGGTTTGAGACTTGCATTCTTCTGCTCTTTAAATCTCTAACAGTTTGTTCATATCGCTTTAAACAGGAACTTTCCTTTTGATTTCCTCACTGCAGCATATTCAGCAGCAAAGCAATCTTCACTTGCCAATACTGCTGGGCTACAGCAGATCCAGCACATCGCACCAGCCAAGTGCTCCTCGTGTGGCTGTTGTCAGGAAAGTCCTCGCTCTCCCTACCCCAATACAAAGTAAGGTACAGACCCCAAAACGCCGAAGTCTGCTGTTGGCACAGGGAGAGGCACCATAAACCCGAACTCCGCAAGAGCTGGAGGTGAGCCCAGGGGGGTGCAGACCGACCCTCTGCATTCTCACCCCCCAGCATCTCCCTCAGCAGCCAGAACATCCCAGGACCTCCCTCCCACCTGCCCGAGCGCTCCCCTCACCCAGCCCCGTCTGTAAAATACACCAACTGCCACTGCTCTACCCTTCCCCTATTTATACTTTGACACACTGGCCACTTCTAGGTGTGCGTACCTCAGCCCAGCCCAGGACAGACTTCCATGTTTTAACAGACACTTCCCCAAGCATGTTCACGGTGGCTTTTCACACACTCAGAAGCTTGTTAGCCAGCCAGAGCCCTTCCCTCTCCCCGCTTCCAGCCATGGATATGCTCTTCAAAGAGCTCTATTTACATGCCAAGCTACAAAGCAACGTGGAAAAACTGCAGCTTTTATGATTCTACAGTGAGGTTTTTCACAACATGAACCAGCTTCTTAGACTACCTTCTTTTAAAATTGTTTTTATTTCCAAACACGATTTCACAGTTCAAAAAACCAAAAATCTCAGTCCACCCACAGGCTTTGGAGGAACATTAACAGAGGGGCTTCAGAAGAAGAGAGCTCTGCGACCTTAAGCATTGTGTTCTGAATGAACATCCATGGAAAAACTGCGTACAAGTCAGAAACAAGGGTCACCAAAATCCACGTATCCACCAGAGCTTAAACTGCTGCTCTCATGTTTAAGCCTGGCATGGCTTGCCTTATGCCATCTTCTGTGGTACCTTTCCAACTGCTTACTGTCTTCTCATTTACTCTGGACCTTTGGTTTGAAATTAGCTGTGTCTGAAATTCCTTCTAGGACAAACCACAAAGCTGGATTTGGTCACCTCCTCAGCAGCACTGCCACCAGTTACCCCTGGGGCTCCCCCAGCCCCCAACACCCAAGTATTTCTACATGGAATCTTTCTCCAGTTCCCCAAGAAATCAAGTCCTAGATTTCCACCTCGTGTGTAGCCTGTCAATCCCACAGAGCAAGAACTGGTGCTTTATCAGCATCTTCTTTGTGCAGAGATGAAAAATACTGCCAGTAGTTCAGCAGAAACGACGAGTCTGGGTGAACAGCCTGTGCAAATAAAGCCCCTTTATAAAACCAGGACTAACCAAACCAGCAAGATTAAAGATTCTCTCCGAACTATAAATGCCAAGGCAGCACCAGACTGGCACCACCAGTGATGGGATTCTGAGGAACAGAGAACTGAAAACATTAAACCCTCACTACTAGCAATCCTACCTGCTCTTCTCCACACCTCTCCCTGCGTTCTACACAACACAAAGCCAAGGAAAATGCTTGGAAAGCTCCAGACAGAAGAAAATTATACATGCCAAGAACTTCCAGAGATGAGTCTAACTTCCTAAAAATGACCAGGAATTTAGTAGAAGCTACAGCCAGCTGCAGTCTGCTGACACAGATTTCTCCTTCCTCTCTGCACTGGCAGGAAATAACTACAGCCCAGCTTGTACACCTTCCATGGAAGAGATGGGCTGGTTAAATTCTTGGAAAACGCTTTTGCTCTTCAGAGACTGAACGACGACCTTGAGCAAATACAGGAATACAGCACTGCAACCTCTCCAGAGACACTGCCAGGCCTTCCTCTCTTCCCATTCCAAAAGTTTTGTTTTAAGGCCTCCCCTCCAAGTGGACAGCACTGCTCCACACTCCTTCCTTCCTCTCTGCCACCACTGCTGCTTCCTTTGGGTCTCAAAAATGGTTACCATGTCTTTAGAAATCAAAGAAAACTAGACTAAGTTTGCAAACGGTCATTTCTTCTCCATTTTTTCTAAAGATGTTAAAGTATTCTGCATGAATGGAGGAAATTATTTTAATTTTCTGTCTTTACCCTAGAAGGCCAGGCTTCAAATGTTTGCTAGAACACACAACTATTTTAAGTTAAATAGCCCAGCTATTTTAATTAACTTACAGTTTCACAAATATTTTTTGGAACTGGAGATCTGAAATATTCCTGACAATAATCCCCACTTAAGTCTTTCTTTGCTTTAACCACACTTAGCATTTCTGAGTTGTCACAACAGAGTACAATAAAACTTTTAAAAACTGTCAAACTAGAGGACATGGATATAGAAAAAAAATTAATTCCAACATATCTAGGACCCCTCCAAGTTATAAATTTTCTCTTCTGCCATACCCTGTGCAGGAGCTGCTTGGAATGCTCCACTCTCTTCTTTCTGTAAATCACAAGGCACCATTTTCAGAGCCATGTAAATAAATAATAAGACATTTAGCCAGATAGCACATATTTCTACTTTGACTCAAAACTCAAGTTTTGCTCTACTCAGTGGCGGGCATGTGACACCCTGGTTGTCCCTTTCACGCTCTCACTTCAGAAGGAATAGTGGGTTAATGATTACAAAATCCAGTGCAAAGCAAATACAGAATGAAAGAGGAAAAAATCCCAAACAAACCATGGACCGTAACACTGATGAGTGTGCCCAGAGCCAGGAGGAGCCTGCCCGGGGCCCCGAGGGACGCGGCTGCCCCGCGGGGCCGGAGCGAACTTCGGGCCGAGCCCCGGCGGGAGCCGCCCCGCGCCGCCCGGCCCGCACCC
>VYZQ01038663.1:1675-21717 GCA_013400655.1 Mystacornis crossleyi
AAAAAAAAAAAGGAAGATATGGGAAACAGACAGGTGAAACAATGCTGATCTTAGACCTTTTTCTACCCCAGCCACTGGTCTAAGGTCAGGCCATTCTGAGAAAACAGCTCCCAAATACCATGTTGGGGGCAGCTCTGCCATTAACTATTTCCTGACTGGTTAATTTACATAAAGTCACCCTGCCCACTGGACATGTTCTGCTGCATTAACCAAGCCCTCTTCTGTCATCAGCCTCTTGCTCACAACCACCAGCCCCACATTAGTATGAGGTGTGATGCCACAGCGTCCACATGCTGCCAGCAAGGATAGGGAGGTAAAGCCACACAACTCAACTGTACCTTCCTACTTAGTGGCAAGCCTTTAAATTTGCCCTAATTTCACTAGTAAGCCTGATTAGAGTATTTTGTTAGAAGAGGGCAGAAACCTGACCATTTTCTCTGAAATGAAAAGGCCAGAAATGGTGAACAAAGGATGCCCCCCATGCCCATGGAAACCAGCAAGAGAAGCTGCAAGTACAGGAACTCTCTGACCACAGAGTCCCTAACTCTGGGCCCTTATATCCATTGCTGTGGTGAAGGCATGGCACAGCAGGGAAAGTGTGCTGTGAGGTACTGCATGCATCAAATCATGGTTTGCTTCAG
The DNA here is from genome assembly GCA_013400655.1 of Mystacornis crossleyi. Taxonomy (NCBI): domain Eukaryota; kingdom Metazoa; phylum Chordata; class Aves; order Passeriformes; family Timaliidae; genus Mystacornis; species Mystacornis crossleyi. The sequence goes on from VYZQ01038663.1 coordinate 2,317, forward strand.
CAAGGGGATAGATTTGCTTTTGACTATCTTTTGACTAAGCTTTTTGCTTATCTCCTTCATCTTCAGTTTCTTTCCTGTTTGAGAAAACATAATATTCTGGAAAATCAAAGGAGAATTACTCCACAATCTTGAAATATCCAGCTATATGGCACTGTCACAACTCCAGATGTTTGCTTCTATGGCACAGGGAGAATAGGGAGGTAATTCAAGACAGCCAGTGTGGCTTCAGCAAGGGCAGGTCCTGCCTGACCAAACTAGTGACCTTCTGTTATGGACTGATTCCATCAGGGGCAGGGTAAGAGCTACTGATGTCATCTATATGGACTTCTGTAAGGCCTTTGACATGATTCCCCCACCACATTCTTCTCTGTAAATTGGAGAGAGAGGGATTTGATGGGTGGCCCGTGAGATGGATAAGGAATTGGTTGGATGGTGGCATCCAGACAGCAGAATTCAACCATCCAGTGTACATCCATGACAAGTAGTGTCCCTCAGGGGTCTGTATTGGGACCAGCGCTATTTAGGATCTTCATCAATGACACTGAGATCAAGTGCACCCTCACCAAGTTTGCAACATTGAGCTGAGCAGTGCAGTTGACACAGCTGAAGGATGGCATGCCATCCAAAGGGACCTGGACAAGCTCAAGAAGTGGGCCCATGGGAATGTCCTGAGGTAAACCAGAGCCAGATTCAAGGTCCTGCAGCTGGTTTGGGGAAATTCCCAATATCAACACAGGCTGGGGATGAACAGATTCAGAGCAGCCATGCCCAGAAGGACTTGGGAGAGCTGGTGGATGAGAGGCTGGACATGACCCAGCAATGTGCGCTCATAGCCCAGAAAGCCAAACACATCCTGGGCTGCATCCAAAGCAGTGTGGCCAGCAGGGGAGGGAGGGGAATTCTGAAATCAGATGACCTTTAAGGGTACCTTCCAACCCAAACCATTCTGTGACTTTACTACAGAGACAGTCCTGGCTCAGCCACAGGGTGAGGAGCGGAGCTGGTGGCCACATGAGTTTGGTGGGCTATGGCAGCATAAACAACGAGCACCTATGAATTAAACTTCTGAAGTAGTGGATTCTCTCTAAGGTATGGCTGAGCTTAGTTCAGCAAAATGAAGTTGCATATGACTTAAGTATTTGGACTGATAAATGTGAATATCTGTGCTCTAATAAAGGAGCAATTTGTGTGAAGGGAAATTGCATTATGCTTACTCAAAGTCAAATTTATTTCTTCACTTTCTTATTAAGGATCTAATTTTAAAAATCCCAGCCTCAGGTCAGGGTTATACTTATAGGGCTGACTTCATATATGGCAGTGCAGAATTCAAAATTCCTGCAAAATTCCTTGCTGCAGTCAATCAACAGCCTAAGCCCCCTACTTGGGCCAAGAATTTTTTTTATTTTTCTTTTAATTAAAAAATAGCCAGAGGGCACGTAAGGCTTAAATTACTTGCATAGAGAAAAACGCTTCTCTAAGAAACCTATTAGGAGATATGGCTTGAGAGCAACAGAAGCCCTTCAGACTAAACAGAAGTTTAATTTTTTTAAGGTAATGGAGAGGAGGAGATGTATTCTGGAGAGTTTTCTTCAGCTCATTTTGGACTGTCATTTTCTGCCCTGAAGCCATANGCTGCAAGTACAGGAACTCTCTGACCACAGAGTCCCTAACTCTGGGCCCTTATATCCATTGCTGTGGTGAAGGCATGGCACAGCAGGGAAAGTGTGCTGTGAGGTACTGCATGCATCAAATCATGGTTTGCTTCAGCAAGGGGATAGATTTGCTTTTGACTATCTTTTGACTAAGCTTTTTGCTTATCTCCTTCATCTTCAGTTTCTCTCCTGTTTGAGAAAACATAATATTCTGGAAAATCAAAGGAGAATTACTCCACAATCTTGAAATATCCAGCTATATGGCACTGTCACAACTCCAGATGTTTGCTTCTATGGCACAGGGAGAATAGGGAGGTAATTCAAGACAGCCAGTGTGGCTTCAGCAAGGGCAGGTCCTGCCTGACCAAACTAGTGACCTTCTGTTATGGACTGATTCCATCAGGGGCAGGGTAAGAGCTACTGATGTCATCTATATGGACTTCTGTAAGGCCTTTGACATGATTCCCCCACCACATTCTTCTCTGTAAATTGGAGAGAGAGGGATTTGATGGGTGGCCCGTGAGATGGATAAGGAATTGGTTGGATGGTGGCATCCAGACAGCAGAATTCAACCATCCAGTGTACATCCATGACAAGTAGTGTCCCTCAGGGGTCTGTATTGGGACCAGCGCTATTTAGGATCTTCATCAATGACACTGAGATCAAGTGCACCCTCACCAAGTTTGCAACATTGAGCTGAGCAGTGCAGTTGACACAGCTGAAGGATGGCATGCCATCCAAAGGGACCTGGACAAGCTCAAGAAGTGGGCCCATGGGAATGTCCTGAGGTATACCAGAGCCAGATTCAAGGTCCTGCAGCTGGTTTGGGGAAATTCCCAATATCAACACAGGCTGGGGATGAACAGATTCAGAGCAGCCATGCCCAGAAGGACTTGGGAGAGCTGGTGGATGAGAGGCTGGACATGACCCAGCAATGTGCGCTCATAGCCCAGAAAGCCAAACACATCCTGGGCTGCATCCAAAGCAGTGTGGCCAGCAGGGGAGGGAGGGGAATTCTGAAATCAGATGACCTTTAAGGGTACCTTCCAACCCAAACCATTCTGTGACTTTACTACAGAGACAGTCCTGGCTCAGCCACAGGGTGAGGAGGGGAGCTGGTGGCCACATGAGTTTGGTGGGCTATGGCAGCATAAACAACGAGCACCTATGAATTAAACTTCTGAAGTAGTGGATTCTCTCTAAGGTATGGCTGAGCTTAGTTCAGCAAAATGAAGTTGCATATGACTTAAGTATTTGGACTGATAAATGTGAATATCTGTGCTCTAATAAAGGAGCAATTTGTGTGAAGGGAAATTGCATTATGCTTACTCAAAGTCAAATTTATTTCTTCACTTTCTTATTAAGGATCTAATTTTAAAAATCCCAGCCTCAGGTCAGGGTTATACTTATAGGGCTGACTTCATATATGGCAGTGCAGAATTCAAAATTCCTGCAAAATTCCTTGCTGCAGTCAATCAACAGCCTAAGCCCCCTACTTGGGCCAAGAATTTTTTTTATTTTTCTTTTAATTAAAAAATAGCCAGAGGGCACGTAAGGCTTAAATTACTTGCATAGAGAAAAACGCTTCTCTAAGAAACCTATTAGGAGATATGGCTTGAGAGCAACAGAAGCCCTTCAGACTAAACAGAAGTTTAATTTTTTTAAGGTAATGGAGAGGAGGAGATGTATTCTGGAGAGTTTTCTTCAGCTCATTTTGGACTGTCATTTTCTGCCCTGAAGCCATAGTTGAGTGATCTCTGAGGAGATCAAGAGAGAGCGGGTGGGGGGGAGAATCAGTCACTTAGCAGAATGGGGGAAGGACTTGTCTGTGTGGATCGACGCCAGTGTGGGTTTGTTCAGAATATGCAAATCTTGGATCCAAGTCAGTTCCAAAAATACAACCCAATGATAGCTACAGCTCTTTGGCTTGCACATCAGCTGGCATTTTTACGGCTTACATATTGTTGGTTGGCATAAAGCACCTGCAAGCTCTAATGCAAACAAGAGTGGCAAACAACCTCCCTTGTCCCCTGAAAAAATTAAAGGGAAAAAAGCAAAACCCCAGAATCACACACACCTTTTGGCTTCCCAGAGCTGCACAGCACTGAGGACCTGGAGTCGCTCTTGTCTGCCAGAACAGTAACCAGTCTGCCTTCCCTAGAGGAAGATGCAAAAGCCCTGTGCCATCTGAACACAAAGATTTAAGCCGCAGAGGACTATGAGTTATAATTTTAACTGGTGGGTGGGGAGTCAGCAGCACCAGGTTGCTGGGTCAGCTGAAGCCGAGAGCATCTCAGTCACAGTCTACATTTACAAGGGACTGCATTTACAAGCGAGTAACGAAGTCTACATTTACAAGGGAGTTAGGTAGTGCATAACTCTCCCTGGCTAGGCTGGTATGCATTTCCAGCAAGGCAGAATCGGACAGACAGGCTGTTCTGCAATTTCTGCAATCTCTCTTAGGGAAGCTTCAGAATATGGCATACTCTGCTCCACCCCTCCCTTTCCTAATTTCCTTCTGATATCCCTCATTTTCATGTAAATGATGCAGAATCCTCCTGCACTTCACACTGTAGTAGCAACATCGGGAAAAAAAATGTCCAGAAACGGCAGATTAGGCTCAGAATTATCCCTCCTTTGAGAGGCAATGACCGCGTAATAGTGTTACACTCTAGTTAGGCTTAAAAGCAAAGCTCGAATTAGAGAGCAGATCATTTCAGACCAGACGCGAGGCTTAAATGACTGCGAATTCCATGCAAAAATATGGATATGCTCATTTAAATACTAACAAGCTGCTGTCTTGGCCTATCTGCAGAATAGCAAAGGGATAGATGAAGTCTCAAACAGCAGCTGTGACTTTTGAACTACTCTTCTGCAAATGAATGAGGGGGACAGTGATTGGGACAGATCTGCCTGATATGGGTAATGCTGAAGGATAACTTAATGTCACACAGAAGGAAGTGTTTCTCCCTCATCACCAGGGCAGTAATTTCTGTCTTCCCCATCCTCTAAATGAGGACTTTCCTGGCTTTGTGGCAAGAGTCCTCTGCAGCTCTCTAGGCGTAGATGAAGACCAAGGAGCACATGTCACTCCAAGTCCTGACCCTTGTTTTGCTAAGGAGTATGAAGGTGATGCTAAGTTCAACAGAGAGCAAAACAAAAGGGAATTCAAATTTTGTGTTGAAACTTGCAGTTGCTTATGCTTTACACCTTGTGGTACTAATAGACTAGAGCAGAATCTCTCTATCTTTGTCAGTGTGTGGATCCAATTCTGGCTTATCTGCTCGCATGTGATCCTGAGTCAGCAGCAGGTAAGTCCCCCCAGGCCAGAGGCACAGGCTGCAGTCCCAGGCTGCAAATATTTCCTTCCCACTCCAGCACGCTGGAACTGAGCAGTGAGCAGAGACTGAAGACAACGAGGAGCTCACAAGCTAGTGTAAGCACCTACAGGTTGTGACTTTACCTGGATCTCACAGCCCTGCGCTGCCAGCTCACAGAAGATGGAGTTGACTCAGACTGCTGTATTCCATTCCTTTTGGACTTTCCCAGTTACAGGCAGCAGCATCATGTGGACAGCAGTGATGCCTGAAATGAAACCAACTAGACTTCACTAGGCGTGACATACCTTGGGCCAGCAAACAAGAGAAAGAAGCCTTCACTGTGACCCTACCTGGACTTGTGTCCTCTGGCCAGCCTTGCCAGAATGGATGATCTACGCAGGAGATAAGCACAAGGAAAGCAGCCCTTTAGGAGAAGATGAAAGCTACATCATTCTTTGACCGAGAGCATGTTTTGTGCCACATGCACACGCAGTCATCTGGGAGATGGCAGCAGAAAGTTGCGTGATGGCAAACTTTAAAATTCTCTTTTGGGTGAAACTGCCACGGCGGCAGCAGTGGTTTATGCTGGAACATTAAACTTCACACAGAGAGAGGGGAGCTGCACCACAAGCTCTCTTCAAAGGCAGCTGTAAGAAGCTGTCACCTCTTTATTGTTAGTTACCAGCTCTGATCTTACCCAGATGACCTTAGCATTCACCAACGTATCAAAAATAATATAGATCTGACCTGGCAAGTTTGATCCCATGACTGCCAAAGCTGGATTCTCCCTCCACACCTCCTACTGCTAACAACCTCTGGGATATAAAGAGCATTTTCAATGGCTCAAAGAAGCCTTTTCAATACAGAAAAAAAGAGAAAGGATTTCGCAAGCTGAAAGCAGAAATCTTACAATATGCTGAAATGTCTTTCATTTATATGTAATTTTTAACTATGGCCTTTAGCCATCTAACAGACCCCGTACAGATGAGGTAAGCATTACCCTTTCCAGACTGATACCTTGCCATCTCTCAAGCTCTCTGTGCAGCCTCCAGATCTTGCCTCTTTTAAGGTCTTGAACTTGCTGTGTAGTGCAAATGAAACCAAGCCCATCTCCAAAAGCACAGGGCAGCCTCTTGTACAAGATGAGGCAGAAAATGTGCTGGCAGCAGCCACTTTAGAGACCCATGGCACACACCTTATCAGTTAGAGAAGAAAATGATATATTCTGCTGGCCTAATTAGGAGATTAAGAGAAGGTAGTGCAGTCATGTTTCCCTGTTTGTTTAAAGGACTGGAAGATGGACGGAGAATTTAATGTCGGTTTTTCACTACAAGAGATAAAAAGCGACAGGGACATAATAAATATAACACCTTCTCTCTGAGTTGCCTGGGATACAGCATCTAGGAAAGAGAGACAGAGTGGGTGAAGTACAAACCAGTCCCAATTCTCACAGCAATCATCACCACCAGAATGCATTCATGTTGTGCCATTTTCCATCTTGTTATAATCTTTGTCACAAGAATGAGGTTATTGGACAAGAAGGGCTTTTACATATTGGCTTTCGCAGTATTGCTGCCATTTCCTTGATATTTTCAATATTCTGTAATTGATTGGTTTGCTATCTCAATTTTCCCTTGTTTACAGCCTCTGTACCTTGTAGCTGACCAGACAATTCAAGTAGATAAAGGACCACTGAAAAATCCCTGCCTTGTAGCACTCTGTTCTGCCAGAGTAATCAAAGATCAGGGGTCACGTATTTCAGCTGGTACAAATAGGTGTAGCTGCAGTTATGCCAGTTGGGTTTATTGAGCAATCAAGGTCCATTCTGCAGTCTTTTGAGTAGCCCTACCCAAAATGCCAAAATAAACCTAAAGTTTACATAAAAAGATGCAGAGTTACAATGCCTCATTCTCTGTGTATGGCACTTCTGGTGAAATAAAAAATTCTAAATAGACTCTACCTAAAAAAATTACAAACAATGAAGAGGAAAATCTTTACGATTTAAATTCTTTACAACAGTTCCTGAATTCAGCTTTGCCTATACTGGAAGCAGAGCTCTGAACCTCTTCCTGGCAGTGCCGAGATCAGCCATTTGCAAAAGCACAGAATCCTAAGCTACTTGTTTAAGCCTGCCACACCTTAATGCTGCCTTTCCATCCACTGCGCCAAGCCTTAAAGTACTCCTTTGGTCTGCAACTCCATTTTCCTTCTGTAAAAGGGAAATAATGGTATTTTTTCCATCTCATTTACTTACATGAAGAATTTTTAAGAGAGAGGCTCCAAACTCTAGCATGTCTAACATAACAGGCAAGTAATTTCAAACTTGCCCCATCACAGCCTGAAACCACTACTTACTACCAGTGGCAGGAGTTGTTCAAATAGGTTGGTTAACCAGAAGCGTGGGTCAGAATTCCCTGCCTAGACAAAAAGCATCTCTTTCCGTGTTAAGTAGCATGTAATGTATGGAAAACCTAGCCTCTGCCCAGTTAGGGAAATAACAACCCTTTTGCCTGCTGACACATGAACTTCTTTCAGGAGTCAACACTGACAGAGCCCCTCTGGCAGCACCAACAGCACAAACTGCTTTCCCCCTGCCATGTGTGGAGCACTACAGGGATATCAGTGTCCTGTGGAAGCAGCTCTGCCCAAACACATTTGCACAGGGAGGTTTCTTGGATGTTGCATCCTCACCAAAACTGCCACCACAAGCCCTGTGCACCTCTTGGGCAGTGAGAATGTCATATGCGCTTGGAGAGCGAGGGATCCAGAAGCTGCCCTCGAGCTCAAATCTGCCAGCTGATATTGCAATTCTCAGGCAGCTTGCGAAGACCGTATGGAAATCTATAGCAAAATAAGCAACTGGGGAGAGCAGAGCACTCCCCAGTGGGTGAGACACTTACTGCATTGACTGCATCTGAGACGGACCCAGAACAGCAAAGGTCAGCACAGGGCTGTTCTGTAGAGGCTGCTTATTTTGTCACTCTGCACAAAAGGGTTTTCTATTTCCAGTCCTACAACAAAGCATTAAAACAGTTACATTGTGTAGACATGCAACATACTTTTCACCACATAGGATAAAGCATAAATGCTCAAAAAATTACAATATCTTGGAACCTTCCAGATCAATCTGATTGAACTACATACATCATTTAAAGTTTACAATACACTTCCTGACATCAAAGCAGGGGGAAAAAATAAGCATAGCCTGTTTTTTTAACCAGGCGGATCAGAAGTACTGGTATGACATATCCTCTATGGAGTTTCAATAATTCAGTGATTTTCTTTTAAATTGCAGTATTTTGTATATTTTAATCTCATTTTATTTGGCTGCCTTTGAATTTGTTTCCAGGGAGCTCCTATGTTAGTATCCTGCTACTATTTTTTGTTGTTGCTGGTTTGGCATTTGAGGTTTTTAATGTTCGTAAGAAACCTGAAGTGGAAATAATTTGGTTTTATATTAGTAAAATCAATTGATTGAAGGAAACTCAAACCCCAAAGAATTACCCCAGAAAATCACCTTGTAGTGATTTGAGTTATTATGGACCTCTCTCCCTTTGGAGTTGACTTTGAGATCATTTTCTTTATGCCTAAACAGCTCATATCCATTGAATAGAGGCATATCATTTAGGACCAGTGCATAGACTTGCCAGAAAAAAGCTGCTTTGCTTTCTCCATCTACACTGGCTTAGTGAGAGGGAAAGCCCTTGATTTAGAGGAACATATTTGGCTCTTGTAGATCAGTTTATCTGCCTTGATATCAGCTGGGTGTCCTGGTTTGGACAGGTGTCTACTAAGGAAGGCAGGAGACCCCCTCCCACCCCAGAATGGAAAAATGTAACCCCTTTCCTCCCGAACTATTATAATTTTGAAAATGAGGGGCTTTCAGGCAAATATATGAGAAATAGGAATAACAGGTCTTTACTTTTATATATATATGTACAACAAGGCAAAGCAAAACAACAATAACTGAGGCAGTAACAAGCAATAGGAATCAGACCCCAGTGACAGCCGCCGGGGCTGTCAGGCACTTTCCCCTTTGCTGCAGTGATGGCTTCAGCCGGCAGGGGTGCTCCGGAGCGAGCTCGGGGAGCACGTGGGAATGCTCGACTTGCCCGAGCCAGGGAGGGATGGAAGAAAACTTCAGCAGGATTCCCCGGGAGCAGCAGGCTGGATCGGCAAGGAGGAATGCAGAAGAAAATCACGGGTGGCAGGCGAGATGCACAGAACTCCGAGGCCGCAGCCGGAGACTCCGAGACCCCTCGGCAGGCAAGGGATGGTGCCCACAGTGCTATGGCGCAGCGAAAGCTCCAAAAGCAGCGGTGAAGGGATGGCAGAGGCAGGGCAGGGCAGAAGGACAAACAGCAGAAAACACGGCCTCGCAGTGAGATGAGTTCTCCCTACAGCGGCTGCAATCTCCGCTCCCTCCAAACGCCAGGAGAGCAATGAGTCCCAAGCACTCTACCCCACCTCTTTTCCCAGTTCTAGATCTCGAGATGTGTCTGCTCCCCCACCTGAGAAGACACCGCCAAGACAAAAGGGACAACTGGGCCCCTCCCTTGTGGCTAGCTAGGTCTTTTTGTTCCTCTTAAGTACCCAGTAATGTGCCTTAAGATGGGGAAAAATTCTTTGAGAGGAAAAGAAAAGAACACACACACAAAAAGAAAACCTCCTAAAACCCCAACACTGGGTTATGCTGCTTTTCATTAGAAGAGACCTTAAAGATCATCTGGTTCCAACCCCCTGCCATGAGCAGGGACATCTTCCACTAGACCAGGTTGCTCAGAGCTCCATCCAACCTGGCCTTGGACATCTCCTGGGATGGGGCATCCACAGCTTCCCTGGGCAACCTGTTCCAGTGTCTCACCATTCTCATAGTAAATAATTTCTTTCCACTATCCAATGTAAACCTACTCTCTTTTAGTTTGAATCCACTCCCCCTTGTCCTGTTACCACATGCTCTTGTAAAAAGACCCTCCATGTCTTTCCTGTAGGCTACCTGCATCAGTTAAAATTCAGTCCCTCGGTTTTCTTTTAATTTCCTAACAATTTCAGTAATGTGCAAATTATGCTAGAATACTAAAGTAGCACAGCTTCTTTTCTAACCCTGTACAGCAAGCAGAGGTCATCAGGTAAGCTTTTTCTTCTTTGCTCTCTGAATTTTAATTGTGGTTATTTCACAGCCTGGGTCTAATTTCCAACACTAATTTGTAATGAAATCTCTGTATTTTGCTTAGATCCTGGCTTTATATTTCTTGCTTGCTGGGTTGCACCAGATATTGTTAGCTGGCTCCCTGCTGGGAAACTCCACATAATTGCCAAAAAATTTTGCAGTACCCTTCCCTAAGGGGTTTCCAGGTATAGCTAGCTGGAACCAGATTTCTACCCCAAAACTCAATGCCATTTCTTCTTTTTGCCTCATCTCTGTTTAACACTGAGATTAAGCCAATTGCACAGACCTTAAAGAACACCTAAAACTTGCAATAATGAAGGACCTCATTATGAAAAGAGAGTTGGCCAAGCTTGGCATCACAGCAGCTTACCGGAACAGTCACTAAAGGCAACGGGATGTATGATGGTGGCATTAAGAAGGACCACAAGCCATTAGACAAAGTTAACGGTCAAGAAAGTTGACTGCATGAGACACCCAGACACTTCCATGCAATCTCCCACCAACAGTTCCCTGTGTTTTGGTTCATTTGCTAACACAGAGGCTCGAGCCAGGTCCCCTCCCCAGCTCAGTTCCCTGTGGGTGCTAGGAGCAGCCAAAATGCAGTCAGCGGAGCTGGGAACTATTTGCTGCAAGAAACAATGTCACAAGCTGTCTCCAAATCAAGGACATTTTAAACATCTGCCCTGCAAGCTTCACTTAAGTGCAGCAGGTGCAAGCCCGGCCACCACTGAAAAATGTTTACAAGAGCAGCCAGATACGAGCAGGAATGTCACTGCCTAACCAGAGATGAGACACCTCCTTCACCAGCCTCTGCAGCGTGACAGGGCTGCAAGGCAAGCGGGAACACTCAGCAGAGCACGCAGCCATCTCACATGTCACTTGTTCCATCTCTATCATTCCTTCCTAGTGTTAAGTTAAACGGATCATTGCCGGAGCTCCAGCCTAGCAATCCTTGCTTCTGCTAGCCAGTGGGAGTATTCCCACAAGCAAGGTCTGAGCAGCCTGGCTGCAAGACCCTGCCTTTGCTCTAGCCCGGCACCACCATTGTGCTGTGTTTGATTTATGGTTAATATTCCTGTCAGCACCACAGGCCTTTGACACTCCAGCCACATTACTCAATTCCACCTACCGCTGCCAATAACAGGCGCTGAAGTTTCAGTTCCCAGCAGTTTGATATGTGAAGCTGAAGAATAGTTAGATTATCACCGGTTATGCAGACAGCACATTTGACAGACTTGCAATGATGTTTTCAGCTGTCAGTTATTGCAGCTACAGTGTGGAAACCACAAAAGGGGCATATATTGAATATGCGCCATGAAGACATTTAGTTTGGAAGAGGCAGGCTTCTGGATAAATACGTTTTATAACATAATTGTGGCAACTCAAAATCATCATCTTTATGTCTTGGCAGAGAGGTGGTTTTCCACATGCAAATTAATTATGGTAAGCTTGCCTCAAATCAACACTAAAAGACATGGTGGGCACGACCATTTTCAGCACAGATTCTGTGCTGTAGCAAACTCTCACATGACAAATGTCTGTAGTACTACAGCTCACCTCTGCAGGCAACAGTTGTAACTGAACTGCAATATTTGGTCGATTAAAAGAAATAAATCTTTTTCCATTTAAAAGATTTGCCAATATAAGGGGAAATAAAAGTTATGGAAGTCAACATTTCAACTTATATGGACACACTGCAGTTTCTCAAGACAGGCAATCCACATCACTAATCTCTTAAAAAAATTATGGTCTAAGTTGATTATTGTTGGGGCTGGGGGAGAGGAGGGGCTTATGCTGCACATAGATTTACTCTGGTTATTTTAATGAAAGAGTAATACAGAGCATTAAAAGACACACATTATCCTGATTAATAAATTCTTGGAAAACAGCATCATCGTTTCTTTGAATCCTACCTTTAGAGGACACAATACACAGATTGTTTGCAGATACTATAAAATAAATAACATTTATTTTTTATTGCTAGTCACTGTCTTTGCATAGCACATGTTGGAAGGTTCCTATTTCACTGAGCTGTCAAATGTACCCAACTATTACTTTCATGTAACTTTTTCCACTGGTCTAATAAAACTCAGAACAAACAGGAAACAAAAGCAGTTCAGGGGAGTTACAAGGACACAGCAAGCTTCCCCTGGGCGCCCTGTCCCCATAAAATTCTTTTGCAACAATTTAAAAAACTGGAGTGTGTTTTATTTGAATATCTGCCAGGCTGGGTATGGGATGCTGTATTTAACCTCTGATCTAATTGAAGACACGAGCACAGGTATTTGTCTTCACTCCTGAAGAAGCTTGGACCACTTCAGCACAGCCAGTAGAAGAGCCAGAGAACTGCAATATCTGATAAGTATTTTTTCCCCTCTGCTACTAATCCTGCAACAGAGAGGAGTTATCCTGAGTTTAGCATGACCTAACTTTAGCACAAGTGTCCAGAGGGGCTGTAGGATTTTATTTCTTGGAAAAACTCAAAACTCAACTGGACAAGACTGAAGAAACCTGCATTATATGACCTTCTTTGTGCAAAGGGTAGGACCAGCGACCTCCAGAGACCACTTTCAAATTACATTATGCCCAAATTTTAGGAAGGTTTTGAACTCAAGAGGGCTCTCTGCTACCACTTCCATAAATGCTGGAGAACCAACAGTATCACAAATCATCCCCATCCCACAGTGAACAGTCCAAGACAGGTAAATAAACAGCCTGTGCATTACTCTTCCTGAGACATGTTTTCCCCCGTGAGGAGGTGCTCTGATTTGCTTCAGATACTCAGGAACAGAACCTTAGAGAATAGGCCCACAACCAGCATTATCTCACTTGTGCTATTTGCTCACCACAGTGCAAATTTTAGATCAAGACACTCCACAAAGGTGAAGGTGAGCTTCCCATTCCTAGTTTCATCCAAAACTAATAAAGAACAGGTATCTTTAATTTGGGAATGATTGCATGCATTTCTTAGCTTCGGCAATGAAGATCTTTGCAAGCAAGAAAAAAAAGAGGCAAACTGCTGTTTCAGGCAATATTTCAGTTGTTTTCCCAAGATTTTTTTTTTACGTGGTCATCAGAAAAAAGCCTACTAGTTTGATCATATAAGAAAAAGGGAGCTCGGGGCACAGTGTCTGAGTAACATAACCCAATGTTTGGGATTTTAGGTTTTATACTAATGGCTCTGCCACCCACAGCATTTTGACCAGCAGGCCCTGGGCTTCCGGTGCTACTTATGTGATTTCATTAACAGCACACACAGTTGGACATTTACACAGTGGGGACTTATCTCTTAGAGAAATTAAAAACAAACAAACAAACGAAAAAAACCCAAAGAGGAGCAGTTGAGAGTTGATATTGAAGCAGTTGATATTGAAAACAACATGAAGAGCAAACATGCTAATAGCACAGGCAGACAGGTGTGCAGCACAAAGAATAAAAATAGTGCAGCCCTCTGTTGAGCAACTTGTATTCAAGATTTATTGATTCTATCTTCCACCAAATGAGAAATAAGTGAAGCAAATCAAAGCATAAGCTAAACGGAGCAGAGCAATGTGAAACCTGTGCGGGATGAGCAGCTCTGTGCCCACAGCCTGAGGCAATCTGCTGCTGAAGGATAACGTGCCAATGCTAATCAGATGATCGGTTCCCCTTCTCATTAGGCATTCTGCTAACTCAGCAGATAAGCATTCACTCTCCTATGGTTCCTTTAGGAATGCCAGCTCAACTTGGGAGGCAGCCTTGCTTCTCTTCTGAGCTACATTTTTCAATATTCTTGTTATTCCTCCGTCTCAAGTGCAGTCCTGGAGATGCTGACATCACCACCACTCCCCACCCCATGGCACTGAGCACCAGCCCCCCTGCAGCACTGCACTGCCAGCCCTCCAAATGCTGCCAAATGTCTTGCCCTTTCGAGAAAAAAATATGCGGTCCTGCAGAACATGGGCTGCCAAAGGAGTGTGTACTGATTCCTCAATGGGTATAAGACTAAGTTACAGCAGGGATAGTAGAGTATGCAGTGGTCAGAAAGGAGCTACAATTACTTCTTTGACAGGCTGAGAACCTTTCCTGCGCTCAGAGCTCAAAAAGCCTTCAGGCAGCTTTTGCTGGTCACATGCATTTTTATTTTATCCAGCACTAAGGCATTAAAAAACCCCAAACAAACAACACCAAAAAGAGAAAAAACAACACCACAACAGACAGTGGAAGAAGCACAATTGTAGGCTGTATCAGTTTCAAGGCCATGAATTTCCCAGCTCATCTTATTGAAAAGTAAATACAGCACAGCTTTCTGGCAAGGAAAAGAGAGAAATGCTCTCTTTGGGGCATCTTATGGGACCACAGAGCAGGAAGACACACAACAGATTTTACCCATATTTGATGTTGCCTGCTGAATGGTTGGGCTGGCTTAAAGGGTCTGATCCAAAGCTCTCGGAAGTCAGTGGTTTCCCTCAGGCTTTGAATACATCCCAGTATCTGAATTGTAAAATAATGGCCCTGTGAGGGGAATGATGTACAGAGCAAAAAAAAAAAACCTTCTGCATACTAAATGGAATTGATTCATTTTGGTATGTGCTCGATCATCTACTAACAAAAAAATATAAATGTGTGCTTATGTTTATATTCTCTGCTGAAGAAGATGTATTCCAGAATGAGTAATGTTATTCAACTGCCGAGTCAGACATGCCACTCACCATGTCAGATGCATCACATACAAGCTCTGACACATCGCCTGCTAAATGAGACAGATTAGCTCTTCCTCTGAACACATCAGCCTTTAACTGGCTATATTAACAACTGGGTCAGGCAGGCAGCATGCTCAGAGTTACCACCTACAGATTCACAGAGATAATTTAGTAAGCTGCATCTTCACTGAGTGCCTTTCCCACCACAGTCTGTAATAAGGTAAGCTGCATATAATGTGCCTACCTGGAATCAAACTCATTGCTGTGTAACAGCCTTTAATGGAAAATGTATCACTTGTGAAATTTTGGCTTTCTGGGGACACACTAAGTGTATGACTGGGTGAAGTCACTGTCAGAAAATGTCACGGTCTGCAGTAGTTGCACAGAAATAGTATTCTTAATTTTTTATGCAAATTTGATTATTACTGCTCAAACACAGGAGACACCAGCCAAACTGCTCAAGTAACTGGAAACAGGGATTCAGCACCGTAAGAACAGAAGTACCCTCTCTAGCATAAGAGACCCAGCATCAGCTTTTTGTATCAGAGATCTTCTCTGGAAAATTTATCAAGCAAGCAAACAAAAAGATTCCCCCCAGGCCAAGCAGAGCTCACATACTTGGTCACTGCTGATGCCTGTACTACAGGGTAAGGTACTTATTTATCCATGTGTTTAAATATCTATTTCCTTAGAGCTCAGCCTCAGACTTCAGATGGCACTTTAGTTCTTTAGGGAGCACAAAATTACCCACTGTATGAGATGACCTGGAGTTGATTTATTGCTGATACTAGCTTCTCGTGAGTGAGATAAGGGGGATTATAGGATATTATTCCCCGTTTACCTTTACACCCATTTCCAACAGAGCCACCACAAATACGACTTGGGAAGAAGGCAGAATAGAGAGACTAGGGATGAATAGGCTGACCAGCACTTGCATTTCTTAGTTCTGCATGATTACAGATGTTCGTCTCTTTTTTCATGCCCATCTGATACAAACCAGGTAATAAAACATGCTTTCTTTGCTTTCTTTGCTTCCTAAATTTCTGCAACTCGCTGAAATTAACAGTTACTGCCACGCAAACAGGGAACAAAGGACCTTGTACTTTCCTATACATTACTCCTATCCAGCTCAAACCACCCAAGAATCTGAGCTCTTCATGGAAGCACCTGCCAGGTGATACCTACCTGATCCATGCCAGCACAATTGCTTTCTCATGGCACCAGGAACTGATCATATCTACCCAAACTGTCCCACATACCGTGGCTGCTGTTTTTTGAGGAGCAGGAGAGAGGACTGTTCCTTATCATCCCCCCAAGTAGGAGGGAACAAAGTTGTAACACCTGGGAATTAAGTCACAGTCCCCAGCACAACTAGACATTGTTTTGCCCTTGCAGCATGAAGCATAACTGTATCTGCTGTGCTTCAACACAGTGCTGATCATACTGGAAACCATCAAGGGTCTCAGCTGAAAGCTGCTGAAAGAGAAACTATATGTTCATTTTCAAGAAAACAATCAAATACACGCCTTTCAAGGAGACTACAGCCCTTGCTAAAACTTTCAGGGCCAGCATCAGGGATAGGGCTATTCAAGATTAAGACTGCACCGATGCTGATGGATCCACTCGCTGTCAGCTCTGGTGTTTAGAGGGGACCTCCTCCAATCACCTCATCTCATGTCAGCAAAGCTCTCGTATATCACAAACACCACCTGTGCTAGTTGCCACTGTCTGCATCTCATCAAATAATGATGAACTAAGATGAGTAAATCACGTGCAAATAAAAAGGTGCAAGATGGCCAGATCTAGAAACTATCTATGCCAGTTGTTCCCACAGAAAAACATGGGAGCAGGGAGAGGTTAAGTCCTATAGTGCCCCTGTTTATACAACTGCTTAATAGAAGCTGAGCTCCATGGAAAATCTAATTCATGGTCTATGGTTTAATTCTGTCCATTTGTTTCCTTTCAGCAAGTAATATCTCTTTTGTTATTTTAATTTATTCTTTGGGGTTTAGTCTTTTACATTTATTTTAATATTCACTCCATAGAAACAAACTGATATGTCAACTGTTATGCACATGGAGTTCCAGCTACAGAGGTTTATAGCTGGGGTTTCTCTAAAACACAGAACCCTGAATAGAGGCATAGTAAAAGCCACACAGGTGAAGTGAGAGAATACAAGAGATGATGACAGCACAGTTTTGTGATGAGGCCAAACGTTACTAACACAAATAGCACTTGTAATTGCAGCAAAAAAGCAACTGCACTCGACTTTTCTTTTCTTTGGTTTTGTGATGTTTGGTTTGCTCCTCCTAATACCAGCACAGTTAAAAACCTTCCAAAAATTCATTTTGACACATCTTCCTTCCCAAAATAGAAGTGCAATGCAGAAAACACCAAAGTTTTTCCAGCAGTCTTACTCTGAAATGGCAAGGTCTCTTCCCAGTGGCACGACTGCACAATCTGAAATTAAGGAGACTGACATCTATTAACCCATTTGTTAGCCAACACCAACAAGACCACCAAGTAAAGTTGTCCAACAGACTAATATGAGATCTTGCTTTCAGCAACTTATAAATTTACCAGCGTTTTTTTCATTTCAACTGAATTTTGTTACATCAGGTATTTTCCTCACAACAAGCACTACAAAAAGAGCCAGTAGTAGAAGGGAAAACTGTTTTATTTTGCTTGCACTGAAATTTTTGAGAAGGAGACCCACTTTGATCATTGTATGGATTTTTGTCTCTTTTTTGGAACCTCTGCTGTCTAACATGCAAAACCTTTTCTGAGATGGGGACTGTGCCTCCTTTCTGTGAGTTCTCTAGAGTGCAATAACAGGCAGATTCATATAGCAAGATTTCCTACAGCTGAACAGCGGGCAGAGGAAAGAGGACTTTTTATTAGTATATTTTATAACTACGTCTCTTCAAAACCTCTGTCTTCCTCGTGAGATCGGGATGAAACTGGTCAACAGACTCAGAAGTTACTGAAGGGCAGGTAAAGCAGATATAAAAGGGACAGGCAGACTGTGATCTCAGTATCTTTACATTCTTCAGCAAAAACTCCAGGCTCATAAAGTCTCTCTTTTCTTTACTTAATTGTAGCTCTTCATAAGGTGGAAGGCTTTACACTTCAAAAATGGTCTGTGTGACAGAGACGGGGTATGCCCCCAGTCAAAAAATCTACCAGAATTTCAGCAAGGCGCCAAAAGTCAACAGTTGAAATGAGCTAATAGAATTTATGAAGAAATCTAGACAGAGACTAAGTTGTTGTGATGAGATGGAAGAGCAGATAGAGACAGGGCTGGCTGAAAAGAGGCCATTGGCATCTAGAAACGCAGGATCTTATGTGAAGTCAAACCTTATACAAGACAAATCTTTGAGAAAGGAAAGGACCACTTTAAATGTCATGCCTGGAGTTGTAGTTCTTCATACCAGCTAAGAACATGTTCCACGGCTTTTGTTTCGGGGGCAGCACACACCCTGTACTAAGGACATGGTTTAACTTTGTAAACCTGATGACACAGTGGAGCACAAGGTGGTACCAAAAACTCTGTCTGCAGACCTTCATAAAACCCAGTTTCAAGAAAGAGTGCACTCCTTCAATCCAATTCCCATCTGCTACACTGCAACAGGTTAAATTTTTTGGTAGAGCACAAATCCCAGATATTTGCACTGAGATCTGTTGTGTCATGCGGTAAAACTGCCAGCAATGCAAAAAACATGACAGTAGGTTGTATTTTGGACTGAAATCTAAAGATATAATTCAGAGCAGAAAGTCTTCTCTTACTGTAATGGTTTATTTCTTGTTACACTAGATCTGTTAGTGTTTCTCACTCTGTTCAGCACTGTAAACAACATCTATAGCTGTTCCCTTGGCAGTCTCTGGAGACAAATGGTTTTGATAGTTGTATTTAAAATTGGCAATAATGGATTTTAGGGTGAGCTGCTAATTGGAAAAAAAGCTCTGTGAGCAACCTCTACTCAAAGTTCAGCACAGTGAAGTATTATAATCAGTCCTTTGAAAAAAAATAATCAGGACCAGATGTACTGAGTATGACCCACCTCTGAATCAGCAATAAAAGCAACATCCAGGGACCATCACTGCAGTGTCCAGCTGGCAAACAGCTGCCCCATCTCCTTTTCCTGGTCGCAAGCCCCATTTCTCTTGCCTGCAGAACAATTCAGAACCATCTCCCTTTTTGTCTGTTTCTGTTATAAAAGTAGGAGAAGGAATCTCCAGAAATGGAGACAGTACAAAAGGGGATGGCCCAGGTGACATTTCCTCTTTTGGCACCACTATTTTTTCAGTCAAACTACTTATGGGTCAACTTTCATGGTCCTAAGGGTGGAAAACTTCATAATCTTCCTACTGCAGAATTTGGCTATAATTTTTTTACACTTTCTCAGGTGCATAAGACTTTATTTGCTTCTCTAGAAGATGCAAGTGATGGTTACAGTTCTGCATCTCCCTAAAAAGGTGATGCATAACCTATTACCAAAATGAGAAAACTGCTTCAATCCCAAATAAAAAATTGCTGGCATTCCCACACAGCTCAAGAAGCAGTGCCTATGAACATT
>VYZQ01038663.1:26361-39763 GCA_013400655.1 Mystacornis crossleyi
CAGAAGAGTTTTTGGCATTTCTGGGTGCTTTCAATTGAACACATCTCTCTAGCACGTGGATCCCCTGGTGTACGGTCATATAGTTGAGCTCAAATTTCAGTCTTTCTCTTTAGTGGGGCACTGATAAGGTTTGAATCCTCTACTTGACTCCACACTTTCAGAAAGCATGGAGAAATTCAGCACCGTCAAGACTCCTCCTCTCTAAAATTGGATTGAAACCAGGAAATAAGTTAAAATATTACCAAGGTGTAGTCATAATATGAGATGGATTCACAAGACAGCAGCGCTGTGACTTCAGAATGAGTCACTCTCTCCCTTTGCTGCTGTCCTGTTACTATCCCAAGTAACACATCAAGGAGGGATTCTCTTTCTCAGCCATCATTGCAAAATATCTATTCTACCAGGGAAAAAACCACTGTGCCTACAATATAAACACATCTTATTGGCACCCTTTTGGGAAAATGTAGTGCAGTCAGGACCTTGGCATCACCCTGGTTCATAACAATCCCACAGGTGGGAATGTGACACGGGCAGCCCCACCTCACTTGACCCCAACAAAAAACCTGGGTAAATTCAAGTGAATTGAAGGAAATATAAGAACCTAATTTGCCTGAATTCGGGAAGTTTGATATGATAACTTTAAGGTCACATTATCTTAGTTTTTGTGTTAATTTTTGCTTATTTTAAACATTTTCTTTGTCAAACTGTCTTTCCCTATCAAGGGAATTTAAAATTATATACACGCCATTTCGGTACACAATAAATATTACTACAGCACAAAGGACATTTGGAAAGCTGAAATTGGATGAACTTTGCAAGAAAAAGCCAGCTTGGGGAAAGTTATTTCTATGTATCACTGCCAAGTTTAAGTAATATAGTAATGACATGGGACTGGACACATAAAACACCATCTGGATAATTAAAATATACACAAAGGTGGCATGCAGACAAGTACCATCTGAATGTTAATAAAGTAAAATGGAAAAAAAATTAACCCTTTGTGGCCACATCGATGCCAGAGACAGGTGTTACAGAAGAGAAGGGAAGTCAGCTTCTCTAAGACTCACACCAGGTGCAGGTCACACCAACATTTTAGCCCCAATTCTGCAGTGCGTTAATGCTAATGTAACTTAAAGCATAGGCTCTGTGCTTGTAAATCCTTAAATTCACATATAATACGCTTAAGTGCTTTTCTTCACTTCGAATAAGTCTGCTGCTGTCTCTCCCATCACTTGTAAATTACACTGTGTTTTCCTCATCTCTTTACATCACTGTATGTGTAGTCTCAGTGGAAGTTGGCCTTGCAAGTCAAAGGTACAACATGGCTCTAACATTATAAAATTAGGAACTGAATTATTGCAGTTGATAAAAAATTTTTGTCAATTTCCTAATAACTCAGTTCTCCGTCCCAGACTGATCAGAAGGTGGCAGTATTTCAAAACATTGCTTTTTGGTTTTACCAGAGGGGCATTTATTTTTTAATTGACTACTTGTTAATAATTAATTTTATTATTCCTAACATTTAAAGGTCAAGAGCTGTAACTTCTAGTGGCTGAGGTGCAGTGGAAGCAGTAACATGCATTAGGCTGCAATTTTGAAGAAAATGTGGTGAATCCATTAATATGGGGAGACATAGAGGGCTGCATTTGCTTTATAACTGTTTTTATTTGCTGTAAAATATTAGATGCTTTTATAGAAATTACTTATGAAAGATAAGAATTCCCAAGGTGTCCAAAGCTTGTTCTTGTGTCCCAAAGCTGTCCCTAAATTCAACAATGTTCCTGGGAAATATTTTGCCTGATTTGTACCCTGCACCTTCTACAGATTTATATGAACTATCCCCTCGCACACTTCAAACTGCCATCCTTTGCTTTAACAACAATCACACGCACTGTGAACTGCTCTTCCTGAAACTAAAAACGTCCTACTCTTGTGTTTGAGCTACCACTGCTTTGTCTTCTACCCCTGTACAACAGAAAGCGGATTTCAGCAGCCACCACTCTTTAGCACCTCTCCCTTTACATGCACAGGAACATTCACACTCTGCTTCATAGCAAATCCAACTGTGGCTTGAGGCTCCAAATAATGGCTCTGGATCACCCAGCTAGTGCATTCAGGGAAGGCGCTGCAAACAAGGTGTGAGTCTACAGTCTGGCTTTCCCACGTGCATGGCCCCACAGTGAACCTGTCTGATCGAATTAAAAAGAAGGTGAGAGAGAACAGAAAGTCTGCCTTCATTTGGCAGGTAAATCAGCAAAGGTTCTTACAGAAATGGAAAGGATGACAGGAGAATCTTTGCCTCCAACATTATTCTTCCCTTCTTTACTTATGGTCACTTTTAACATGGTTTAACTTTTAACATTAGTTATTGGACAAAAGTCCAATAACTCTAGAAATACCATTCCAGAGAACAAAGGAGAGGGGGTAGAAGTTACAGACTAAAATACAGTTGCTCAGACTAACACACATTCTTCCTTATCTTTCTATCTGTACAACTACAGGAATTATCCAGAAAAGAGGAAACATTTTGTTGGTGATTTGTTGAGCCTACTTGCTATGTCAAATCATCTGTGCCAAGATATTTAAGGAAATTAAATACCATAAAAACTACTCATGAGATCAAAACACAGTGAAAACATCCAAGCCAACAAAATAGTTCAGCAAGCTGAAATAAGAACTAGGAATGTTACCCTAAATCAGCCTCGGATTGTCATAGACTTAAACTAATATTCCCCAGTGTTCATGAAGGAGTCTGTTTGAATTTACAAAAGTTGTTTAAAATAATAGAAATAAAGAATATTCTGAGTTGGAAGGGATCTACAAGGATAATCCAAGTCCAACTGCTGACCCTGCACAGGACACCCCCACGAATCCCACCATGTGGCTGAGAGCATCCAATTCCTATGAATACAGATTGTCAGCTTCCCTTGAATAATCTTGATCAAGATGACTATATTTAATATTTTGGTCTTACCTGGAAAAATAACTTCAAATACTGGACGTTGGATATAGTTTAAATTTTACTCACAATGATTCAATGCAAACCAGAGATATTTAGTGGATTTACTCAATGTGTATTGCAAGGCAACTAAAAGGAAGTTCCATCCACCTTTACTTTGATAAGGGAAAATTAGGCAGGGAGCCATGGAGTTAAAATGCTGAATGATTTACATCCCCAAATAACAAGAGAAGAAAATGAAATTCTGTTTCTATTTCTTCAGAGCAATTAAGACTGCCAGCTGCCTGGGCACAAAAACCCAAGAAAACTCACTATCTCCTGCTAACGTTTTATTACAGTCACTGCCTGACAATCATTTTTGTCAAAGAGCCACGTTCTGTAAACACTTGTCAGTGGTCTCTGCAGCCTTGCTTTGCTCCTGTGGCGAAGCATGAAGTGAAACAGCAATGCAGGAGTATTACCACAGTTGCTTTCTCTCCTCTGACAATAGCCAGGCTTCTTTGGAAGGACCTCCGTGTTGGCAGGCTGCTTTTCATTACAACAAGGCAGCCAATTTTGGATATCACATGCAGCTGAAAAATTGTGAGTAAACTGCCATTACTTGCAGTAGGAACTGAAAAGGCTTTGACTTGCAGAAGGGAAGATCACAGGCCAACAAGAAATTCTTTTTTATTTAGGTGGACTGGAGAGAAAATGAGGGTTCATGCCCTCAGATTACAGCAATCCTTTGTTCTGTTATCTTCTTATACAAAAGTGGGAGAGCCAAACACATTTGATTTGTACTCAGAGATGAGAGTTACCCTCGTGCTCAGTTATACTGGACAAAGCTCTATTGAATTGTCCACGACAAAAGCATGCAATTTTTATTAAGCACAGATTCCCCTTACAATGCCATCTGGTTTCTGAGGGACGAGTTTTACAAGTACTTAAGCATCACTTTTCTTAGTGCTGCAGTGTTTAACTGATTGAGGAGCTTGACTCTTACTTGCACAGGGAAGTCAGGCACACAAAAGTCAAAGCCCTGATTGTTTCTGCCATTGCTTGGAGGTTTTCTGTTCGGCCAAGGGCACACAGCAGTTCACCACCTCTTTCCACGTGCCAAGTCAGCTGGGTCTGGACCAACAGAAATCCCCAGAGCTCTACAGACACGTCTTTTGGAATCCAAATTCTTTAAAATCTGTCTCTAAATGTCTAAGGAAAACTAATCTCATTAGAGGTGGTGTGATGCCAAAAGCCAGGTGTGTTTTGAAAAGCCTCGTAGTTTCACAAGCATTCTACTTCACGCCCAGGGAGGAGTTAAAGTCCCCTCTGTACAGGTAGCTGATGCTAGAGTGAGTTTTCCTCCTACTGATTTCCAATACACTCAGTTTCCAGAGAGGGATGTTATTGCACTGGCATGATGCAGATTGGAAGAAAGCAGCTCTTCAGCGGCTGTGCCAGGCGAGGCGCTGCCACACACAGCTTGACTGTGCTAATACTAAATGCTCTGATTCTCCTCCTAAATAACAGTGCTAAATAAAACAGCAAGGTGAAGTCTCTCATTACACAGGCAAAAAGAGGTAGGGAATGTGAGGCATCTTACTGGGTGGGCTTTCCTATTTGCACCCTTTTCTGTTTTTCTGGATCTGAGTTTTATAATGGGTTATATTTTGCCTGCAGCAATTTCTTTTAATAACCGCAATTATTCTCTTCCATTGTTCTGACTCTTACAAGCAAATTAGGGAAATTCAAAGGCAATTTTCGTGATTGTTTGTTGTCAGGGGCTTATGAATGGCTCTTCTATTTCACTGGGACGTTTCATTAAATAAATAATGAGCGTGGCATAAGAGTCATAAACAGTCAGATAGAGATCAGTTAGTTTTAGGGACAGATGCTGCTTAGTGCTTAGGTGAGCATGCAGGAGACACAACAGGACTCCCCCCAGCTAAATATATTTACAGCTTCCAGATTTAAGAAAGGGCAATTTTGCTCTCCTCACATGCAACTGTGCATCTTTAAAGATCTCA
Organism: Mystacornis crossleyi; assembly: GCA_013400655.1. Classification (NCBI taxonomy): domain Eukaryota; kingdom Metazoa; phylum Chordata; class Aves; order Passeriformes; family Timaliidae; genus Mystacornis; species Mystacornis crossleyi. Next base: position 31,327 of record VYZQ01038663.1, read on the forward strand.
TTTCGCACGTTTCTCACACCCTACCCAGAAATCCATGAAAAGAGGGGGTAGTGTTGGGAGGTTTAACATCCCCTCTTCTCTCAGTGCTTGCATAGCAGGCAGAGAGAAGTTGCAGGCCACAGCAAAGGGCAACCTGAATAAATAACACCAGGACTTTGTGCCATACTGTGTGGGAAATAACATTCACAATGTGAGCTTACAACAACAGCAAGACTAGGTTTCTGGAAATAATCCAAAGTCAAAGCCTCCAAAAAAGACTCAAGCATCCATTTACCGTGCTCAAAATATCATGCAAATATGTCACTAAGTGGCATTCATCAATGACAGAGGATCAAGAACACATGCCAAATCATTTCATGTTCAATCTGGCTGGAGGAAAGTGAATGGAGGAAACTTAAGCTAATAACGTCCAAATGCTCCCCCATCTCAGAGGTTTTTAGTATAAAACAGGACTAATTCCTACTTCCATTAACATACATATATTCCTCTGCTAGATCACTGTCGAGACAAGCCAGGTATAAAAGACAAGCCTAATATTTTAGCCTGGTTTAGTTTTTTAAACCTCTGATCAACTGTAATCAAATCCAGTGAAGTGGGAGAAATCTCAGTCGAAGTTATATAAAATTCAACTGGATTCAATACATTCAGCATTGTGATGTCCTAGTGGGCCAGCAGCGCTAGAGGCTCAGCAGCACCAGGTATCTTTTTAAATGTTCCCAGCGGGCACTCATAATTAGCCATGAGGCAGGCATCTGCATGAACCTGAACTTTATTCCAGTTCTTGCTGAATTACTTTACTACATACTTTTTTGATGTTGATGAAGGCAGAGAAATGAGAAGTCTCAGCAAAATGCCTGTAACCTGGCTAACAATTCACATGCAGAATCTCCTCTGCTTATCTAATATCATTTGTGCATCACAGATTTTGTGCAACCCACCTTGGCTACAGACAGAACTCAAACCATTCTCCTCTTGAGTGACTCAGCAGGGAGAAAGAGACAGTGCTAAAATATCTATCAAACCCTGTGTTCATAAGGTGCTCTGAAGAGGTCCTGCTTCATAAACACAGCTTGGCAACCCATATAATATAAAGCTTCTTCTCAGAGATCTATGCTTATGAGAATTTCTGAAAGCCCAGAGGCAAAAAACTAACTCTGACAGAAGGAAATTAGCAAAACTCTCTTCTATCTTCCTATCCCAAGGCAGCCTGAGCCTAGTTCTGGAAATATTAATCTATTCTCAGCAGCTCTTCTCACATAAAGACTGTGGACCATAACCTAAATAACCACTTTTTATAACTTCTTTTATAACTTTTACTCCAGTATTTAGAATTTTCTTTATTTAGTGCCTTTGCAAGAGGCAACCATGCCACACTTCGTCTATAAACTTGTTCAGCCTTATGTTCTCCTGACCTCACCAGGACTAAGAAAAATTTGCTTTTCACCCGTTGGGAATAAAGGTAAAAGTTCTGTTCAGAAAATGGCTATATATGTGCTCACTCAAAATAGTATATAGGTTACTGATATCTCTACAAAAACAAAGAACATTTGTACAAAAAGGAAAACTGATCTTGTGACTCCTGAATTTTAGCTATGAGGGTTTGAACTGCTCCTTGTGGCAGTATCTCATCGTGGAGAGGCACCTTCCAGGTCCCTTGTTGCCTTGTCCCCTTTGGGCTGGAGCGTGTGCTCCAGGCAGCGGGTGTGCCCTGCTGCCCTGTGCTCTCTGTGCTTGCTGGCCGCCTCCTCCAGCCAGCCATGCCCCTGGCAAGGTCTCCTTCCTCACCACCATCCCGACGGGCCCATCTCTGCCTGACGGCAGCAGCCACGGCAAGGTAGACAAGTTCATCTCTTTTGACAGCAAAACCGGGATAAAGCAATGCTGGGAATGTAGATTTTATCTGGTAGCAGGGCTCTGCGGTTTCATGTCTCTGTTCCCAGTGAGAGAAGGGGTGATGCCAGATGGAGAGATACCACAGGACACAGTCAGCCTTGGCACAGCCTTCCCCAGTGCTTTCTGTGTTGGTCTCAGACAGTACAGGTCAAGCCACAACCACTGCAGAACCTCTTCGTGTGTACCCAGCCCTCTCCAAGCAGCCAGCTCCCATCCTCCACCTTTAGCTCCAGGTGTCCCTGAGTCCACCCTCACATCTTCTCATACTCCAGAGACCACAAAGACCCCACAGCTCACAGACTGAATAGGTAAAAGGGCCTTTTGCAGCCTCTCCTGCACAGTCATGCCAAGGGAAAGGTGACTGTTCATCAGGGATCCTTAAACTGTTTGCCACAAAATTTCTAGCCCTGTCATTTGCTTTGAATTATTCCCTTTTTCTCTGTGTTATGAAAAAATTTGCAGAAGAAAATAAGAAAGTGAACTTGTTTTGCATTTATTCAGATTTTTTCCCCCTAAAAATCTAAACCTTCATGAAGCAGAAGAGAAAACCCTAGACAAAACAAATCAGTAAAGCTAAAGGAAAATTTACACCATTCCGTAACTTTGTTTTCTTATTCTCTGGTAAACTGAATTTATAAATTGAAGGGAAGGCATAAAAATAATCAATGCTTTCTATAGCCATTATTGGAAACACCTAATGAAAAACAACTCTATTAGTAAAAGAAAAACCCAAGTCTTAGTGCTGTAGCTTTCTGTAGCCATTCTTATGATGGCTTTGCTGTGTCCCTGGTCAATAGAAGCTTAGTTTATGATAATTTTTAAAAATTACAGTGTTTACTCTAAGGAATCATAAACAGAGGTAGAAGAGATAGAAAAAATAGAGCTGGGGAGCTAAGGAGAAATAATGATTGTAAGCAGCCTAGACATAACCCTTTATTCCAAATGAGATTACTGCCCGTTAAACACGATTTTAAATAGCACACGCTTGCCATCCCAACATGTAATATTTGAACTACTAAAATGATGTTTTCAACACAGAGTTTTATCTAGAAAGAGGTCTGATCCAAAGCCACTTCATGCAAGGAGATTTTCCTACTGACTGGAACAAATGAAGCCACGAAACAAGGACAACCACCACAAGTAGGCAGAAAACTAAGAGGAGATATAGCAGCAGTAATCATCTACATAAAAGGTTGCAGGAAAAAGGAAAGGGGCAATCTATTCTCAACTTCCAGGGTAGACAGGCTCAAGTTACAAAAAACACCTGCATTTCACAAGAAAAAAAAGACAACAACTTGTTAGCAGTAAAGCACTGGACTTCACCACAAGATGAAGCAGTGGTCTCTTTCCCCACCTTGACAGCAACTACCAGACAGCTCTGAGGAGTGGCTGAGGCACATCTGGCTCTGCTTGGGCACTGAAAGACCCTTACCTGCCTCAATTCTGGCAATTTTTCCACTATTCCAAATTGCAAAAGCTGGTTGCAGGATGAGAAACCCCAAATCCTTCCGTGGTCACCTGTACCTAATCCTCCTCTGTTTCACAGGGAAAGGCATGGGAGATAATGCAGTTATCAGCATTACTCTTATCCTGGAGTGTAGGAAGAGGATGAACATTATGGAAAGGTACTGGAATCTGAGACAAGTGGGGTCCTTGCCACCCCTGCAGCTCCCCTGCTACACCCCTCGCTGCTTCTGGTAAAGCAGGCACACACACATTGTAGGAAAGGCTGTGGGCTTAAAATGGACATTTACCTAAGAGTAAATGAAACAGACAGCAACATATTCGACACTATTCAGGAGATTTAGAGGCCTGATCCCGACTGGAAATGAGGCAGTCACTGCATAGTGCCACTTCTGAAAACAGGACCTGAATCTCAGGTGGCATAGGAAGCCTTACAAATCCCATTGCACATTTAACTTAAAATAAGAGCCAATATAATGCCATTCATGAGGAAATTTTACGTCTCTTTTTACAGTCCTACTTGTCATTTGGGTGCCAAACGTATATATTTCATAAAGAGTTGATAAAGAGGTAATGTGCATGTTAGTATATAGTAAATCAGTTGTTACAGAGTCCAGCCATTGTGCAGGTTGCTTCCAAGTTTGGCCTGCAGCCATCTATGGCACCTTCAGCTGATGAGCTAATAACCTCTGTAATACACACCGTCCACTCCTTGAGCCACCTATGCTTTCAATCTATCATTTATTACCTTTTCTAAACTATAGATAGACCCTTAATATAAAGAATGACCATTTTATGTTTGCTTGCCTGAATATATACGAGCACTCAGCCACATCATTAAAATAATTTTACTGCTAAGGCATACCTAATATCCTAAAGAGATAGAGCAGAATTTAAATTAGGGGGAAAAAAGAGACGGTGATTCCTTACAGAATGGTTTGGAGATGTGACAGGAAAGAAGAAAATGGATTTGTACAAAATAACAAGTCCATAAAAATGTGAACTTTACTGAAAAGTTTTCTGAGCTTTGACAGACTCTCAGTTTGCTTTTAGCTTTAATTACGGTTTTGCATTATCCTTGCAATTTCTGTGTTCTCCTGACCATGGGAGGAAAAGTATTGGAACACCACCACTAACACACCAGGTGTTTTTAAGCCAGTGCCAAAGCTTAAAAAAAGTCAGGTTTCTATTCCAGAAGAAAGTACATGCTTCCTACAGTCCTAAAATGCATCAGATCAGGGACAACAGGTAATTAAGGCAACTAAGAACAAAAGAGGAAGGTTATGTTAAAAATCCTAACCAAAGACATGCATGCACCTTTAATTTTTGTAAAGGCCCAGGTCTGGAGTCATGGGATAGGAGAGGGAAACCTCCTTTGTTTTCTACAAATCTATCTCTCATTTCATGATTACAAAGAGAGGTCAAAATCCGTGACTCAAAGGGAAATAAAAACAGTTCAATGTCCTCAGTGCTTTAAAATGGCTTTCATAAATATTTGGGTGGCCAAGCTTTGCAGCAGGCACAGAGGCATGAGAACATAGGAGGGTACTACTGCTCAGAGAAACAAAGGACCCTTTTTTGAGTCTCCCTTCCCCTGCCTCAACATATATTGTCCTTCACTGCAGCTGGGATATTGCTCCTTATTCATGGAACTACTGACAACACTGTGCTTTTCACTTAAATTCAGCTTTATGCTAAATGAACACTGCATTTGTCCCCAGCATTTACAGACAGATTTTCATCTTACCTGAAGACCAGCCCACGAAATTCCTTTTGTTGGGTGGCCTAGTTGTGGTGGGCATCCAGCTATCCTCCGGTGGAGAAAGTGCAGCTCTTTCACCTCTGGCAGTCTTGGTGGGAAACTCATTTGCGGCAATTTAACTCACCCTCTTCGATGACCCCCCTCTCAGCTGGAGAAGTGCCAAGCCTGAAAAAAAAGACAAAAGACATTATTCTGAGAAGGCGAGAGACACGGGAGCTGCCTTGGAAGCCCTTGGTGGGGGCTTGCATGCCAAGTATGAGATTTGACAGTATCTCCCCTTTGCCCTTCAGTTTACCACCTGCTCTGCTCTGCTGGAAGGATTCAATTCTTTTGCAAAACACAAAGCTGTGAAACTTCAGAAATTAAATCCATGCAATGAGATCCTCTTGCCTCCTTTTTCACAAAGCTGTCAAAATAATGATGTATTCATGGTGTTTTACTTGATGTGTGAAATTTCCAGCTCACAGATATGAATCAAAGCATTCTGTGCTATTTATCCTCTCAAAAGGATTTTGAGCCGCTTTCTTTTAATAGATAGAAACTATAATTTTAGAAGGTGGGTAGTGAAACTTCTCTTTACACTTGAATGGACAGCTCAAGGTGATAAGGGAGGTGCTTGGGAAGCACAGCAAGCAAAAATGTTTTATGTCGTGTTACACCATGCCCATTCCACATCTTGTCTGATTTAAGGGAGAAGAATTTGAGGTGGAAGAATGCAGAGGATATGTGCACACAGTCATGTATATCCAGCATTGTTCTCCTCTGGGAGATGCATACTAATTGCAATGTCACATTCCAGAGCAGGGAAGTGGGAAATCCGTGCCATTATTGTGTGTCTTTGTCTCAGCCAGACATGGCACCACACGCTCAGCTTGTGCTGCCCAGCTTTACCGCAGTGAAGCAGCCACCTTCTTCAAGGCAGTGGCTTTGGGATACCTTTAACTCACAGGCAGATATTAAGCAAAAAAATACTTTAGCAGAATCGGTTCAGCCTAACATGGTCAGTTAAAGATCCATTTCTGTTCCTCGCCGACCTTTAAAACACATCAAAAACCAGTTAAGAGTTACATTGGCTTTGCACAGGAATGTATTTACTATTTCTTAATTTATTTATGCACGGAGTGCAGTCAGATTAGAGTGGGAAAACATCAGGCTGTGCATACAAAATGCGTGATGAATTGCAAAGTTGGGCCAAAGTTCCCAGCTGGGTAAACCGGTGCAGACACTTTGACTTTTTGGACTTGGATGGATTTAGAGCCAGCTCAAGACCAGACCGCATTGCCACAGAGATTAGAATCCATGGGAATGCTTTTCCTTTTTGCATTTGCTCTTCTCAAGATCATCAGCACGCTCAACCATATGTGGGACTGTGTAATGCAGGTGTCATTTAAACAGCATTTCTTAACACTCAGATGAAGATGGATTGAACCAGGTTTTGGGTACCACTCTACTGTGGATTTTTATTACAGGACTGAATAATCAAACAAATAAAAATGTACTCAGAACCTATAGAAATCAATCAAGAAACTTCTTTGTTGGGCAGCAAGCCGAGATTGTTTTTTTTTTAAATGTCTTTTATAGAATTTGGACTTATTGAGCTTCAATAATTATGGAAAAGACTACATCAATGATTTTTAAAATACCTGTAATGTGACTTTTCTACAAACTACTCATAAATGTAAATATTTTTGCAAACGTGCAATTCTTACCAACAATTTATTTTCTGTTCCAGAAAAATCTCCTAACACAGCTGCAGAAGATGCAATGCTTTTCCTTGCGATTTCAAACCTCCTGAGCAACCAATTACGTTGATTGAAAATTGGTTGTTTCCTTCACCAGTTTCCCACCAATCAGGATAACATTCCTGCACAAGTTCCTAATCAAGATTCATTCAGGTGGATGCAAAAGGGTTTATGGGGTCTTCTCTTGGATTTCTTTGCACTATTCTTTAGGATAAGAGGCTTTACTTTTAAAAATAAGATAAAATCAGCTCATAAGAGCAAATTATATATGAGTGATATACAGAAAAGAAAATTAATTGCACTTACAGGAACAGTTACCTGAGGATAGAATCTTCTACAAAGCATCTATCTCCTCCGTTTAACCTTTTACAGAACAGTCCTGTAAAACTGAAAACAAAAATATCTTCATAGGACTTCTCAGTCTCATCACATGCTTTAAGAACTAAATTCCACCTATATAATTTTACATACAACAGAACTATACCCAGTTATTTCCCCTAATTAACTCTGTTAGCTTTGTATTAATTTAAAGAGGACGTTAATGAATGTCATGAAAATCTTATGTATTGCCTTCCTGTCTTCAGAGACTTCAGTTTAACAAAAAAACCTAGCATAACATTTAACTTCAGACACAAGGGAAACTACTGAAATGGCTGTTCAGCTTCTACCTGAATTTATTGGTGCTCTTTCAAATGCCAATGCTGACGGCTATTTTTCTTTCATAAAAGATGGGGCAAATATCTTGACATGCTGCTGGAACTGGTAAGCAGCTCCCAGGCATGCCTACGGCAGCAGACCAAGTTAATTCTGTGCCTGTCATCAGACCTTGCAAAATTGGATGTCATGTGCTGAAGCAAGTTATGGCATCTGCAGGGCATTTTCCTACTGGAGATTGTGTCTTGCAGCAATGTGACATGAGACACATTGGGAATTACCCCCAGGCTGCACCTCACAGGCTTTTCAATTCCTCCTTTCTGCAGCTCCTAGGGTAGACCGTTTAGTATATTCATAAGCCCAAACGACCTTGAAATTTTTGGAGGTTCAGTTCTCCAAGTGTTCCCTCTCTACCGAGATTAAGGCCCAGGCACCGAGTTTAGCAGTCTGCCATTTTCTGGTGTTGCTAACTGCAAAAGGCTCAACTGTTTTTCACTCTTTCACCTCTCTTTAAGACTATCCCAAACCAGCAGTAAACTTTGACAGGACAGGAATTACTGACTCCTTCTTGGAAGGCACCGTATCTAAATGGACATGGAGATGATTCCTTATAATGAAGATCTCCCCAGTAGAGAGTCTATTTATTGAGTAAATTATTTAAAAAATTTCCATTGGCATCCTTTAATGATGAACCACTTTGATTAATGCAGTGCATTTTTTTATAAGATATTGATACTGGTTTTGCTCTACACTTTCTGTCTCTATTCATGCTGTTGCATGTTCTTTTTTTTCTTTTTTCTCAGTTTTAATTAACTTGGCAATCCCTTTTTTTTTTTTTTTGTTATGAAATGTGTCCCTTTCCTATGAAAGCTGATTAATGAAATACAACTTGAGAAATTAAAGACATAATTTAAGAAGTATA
>VYZQ01038663.1:41774-52944 GCA_013400655.1 Mystacornis crossleyi
CTTCTTTCACCACCCCGAAACTGGGTGTGTTCTTTCACACACCCCAAAATTGGTTGTCAGGCGTCTGCCTCTCGGATTCACCCCCAGTTGTGAGCCTAACCAGAGAACACCATGACTCTTAAGTGCCAACTAGAGCTATTTCCATCCCTATGCATGTGTTACAGACCATCATCTACCAAACTGTCACAATCCCTGAGTGTTTGTGAAAACACCCTTACTTAGTTGTAGAACTTGTAATTTGAAAAACATAACTCTAAAANAATTCTGAGTGCTGCCACAGCTGCAAGAAACCTCCTTCACTTATGAGTGAATGATATACATAGATTTAACATTCATATAAGGTAACGCAGAAGCTGAGTGACATTTTCATTTTATATCTGTGGAAATTCGACAAGAGAGGCTGAAGTTAGTCTACATATTTTCTAAATGTACTTAACTTGGGCATTTCAAGAATGCAAAATTCCACTTATCTCTAGGATTTCAGAGAGCATCTCATGCGAATCCCCAGTATTAAAACCTGCTCCTCTCNAAGAGTACTCATGTGAAAACAAAGCTATAGATGTAGTAATTTCTCATGATATTCATATTTTAATTAGATTCATTCAGGGTTTGTAAATAACCTGGGAAGAGTAACCTTTAAACATCTGACGAATACTTTTCCAAAAATCACTTAATTAGGGGAAAAATAAGCCTGCACAGAAACCTTCAAGCCAGCAAACAGATCAGCGGGCTGTACGAAGGCACCACTCTGCTCCATCTCCAGCACACTGCTACAACCTGTGCCACAATTCCATGGGTGCACTGGTTTCCACACACAGAAAGACACATATACCTGATGTACACAATNCAGAGAGCATCTCATGCGAATCCCCAGTATTAAAACCTGCTCCTCCTTCCTCTGCAAATGCAACCATTAACATTGCATGACAGTAGTGGTTAGGAACAGACAGGGGAATTAATGTCACTCAGGTGATGTTATCTCCTGAACACTGTTTCACTTTTCAATGCTCAGCTCGCAGTCTCTGCTTTTTCATATTTTCACTTCCATTCGTATATGGTGCCTACATGTGCGTAAGTCTGAAACAACAGATGAGCAGCCCCCTGCTCTCCCCAGCCAAGACACACTTTGGTCAGGGCCTCATACAATCTCACCTTCTNAACACACCCACAAACACATACCCTCTCTCCTATTTCCCTCCTCTCGTCCGTATTTTCAGAGAGAGTATTGATTTACGTGTGCAGTGTGTATGACATGGTGACATTTGCTTCTAACAGCATGAGCCTTTTGTTCTCATTTTGCTTACCTGTCACTTCCTCTTAATCATGCAACTGATGCAGTTATAACCTAATACAACTAGAAGGCACTGCCAAATGCTTAATAATTTGCAGACTTCTCTTCCTTCACTGCAGCCTTGGAGTACAAGTGGCACAGAAGAAGCATGCTTGAACTCTCTTGACCTGGACAGCTGCTTGAATAATGGCTCAAAAATTAACACCAACTAAAAAAAAAGTGTTGAAGGCAAACTTTTGGCATGTGTTCTTCTTTGTTCCTTTGCAGATTTCAAGTATCTTCTTAAGAAAATTAATATAAATAGAGTAGACTGAAATATAAATATCAGAAAAAAAGCACAAAATTGCATATAAACAAACTCCTTTTGTACAACGCGTTCACAGATGAAAAAGACTTATTTGATGTTAAGATTGTTTTGAGGTTCTGAGTAATGTTCAAACAGGAATAAACACAGGTCAGAGTGGTTACTATATTGCCTTTAGCTCTGGAGCATCAAAACATTTCCCAGTATGACTGAGCCAAGCAATGGCAAACAAAAAATCCTGCTCTTCTCTGTTTTTCCAGCCTTACTTGCACTTAATTCAGCCCAGAAAATTATAAGTAGCTCTTGCTTCTGTTTAAACTACACCATAATCAAAGTTGTTCCCAAAAATATTAGCTTGAGATTTTCCAAGTCTGAAATTGCCACACAGGCACATAATTCTACACCTGCAAAATGTCTGAAAGGCTGTGCCCCCCAGTGCCAGTGGCAATAGCTGTCCCATAACCCTGTTGCCTTAGGGTGACGCACCTTCCCAGTGACACACCAAACCTAATACTCCTGTAGGGCCACTCTAATGCTTTGAGCCCACTGGTGGATGAGAAAGTACAGGGATTTTCTGCACTTTTACCCAAGCTTTTCAGTTTTTTTCTACAGATAACAAGGATACCAGTGACAAGTTCAGAACCTGCTTCCTGTAGCAAGGAGATGTCACAGAAACTCCTTTGAGTGATATCCTGAGAGCACTCTTATACCCCAATCCACCACCGGTACAGTGAGCTTGGGCACAAAATAAGAGCTGCCTCACAGAGGATGTGACCCCATGGGAGAATGAAAGCAAGGCCAGATGTCTAGAAGGGTCAGGACAGGTACATTTCAAAATCAGAGCACATTTCAAAAGTGTCTATTCGCTTACGAATGTTACTAGGCACATCGCTGCATTTAAATACAATTTCAGTCCCCTGGTGAAAGCTGCTTGCCAATTTTTCTTTTCCCAGGAAGCCAGACCTCTTCAAAGCAAGTAATCAGGCATGTGGGATCATGCAGTCAGGGACCCTGCAGCAATGGAGACTGCTGGGTGACTCAGGTCACCCAAGCACTTGGTAAAATTCCTCTTTCTTGTGTCTACATGTCAGTTTGAGCTTCCAGTGGAAGAGTCTCAATGCCCTGTTGAGGCCACATCTGAAACACCTCTTTAGGTGCTAAATGATGGAGAGCCGGAGGGGACACAGCTAACTCTAAAGTAAAAGGTTAAGGGTGCCATTGCACCTGTCAGTCATGTCCAGATGCCATTGCTGATATCAATCTCCACAGAACACCGGCTGCAGAGCAACACCGGCAACATTTCCAGCTGCAGTGGGTGCTGTCAGCCTTGTCTTCCTTGCTGCAACACCTTTAGGAAGGCAGGTAGTACAACTGCATAGAGCTGACTGCTTATGTCATTTTATCAGCTCTAAAATGTGGTCTAGATAACTAAATACACTGACAGGGAAAGTGAATATATGGAAGATTGATCAGACTTTCACAAAAAACCTGTGTGCCTCCTCTACAGACAAGCCATCATCAGGCAGTTTGAGAAAGATCAAACACAGCTACTGCCCTTCTGCCATGAACTTCAGCAAAAATGGGATCAAAATGCTTCTTCCTAAAGAAAAGTATCTTTCCTTTACTCTCCACTGTAGTTTTATCCTCCTTTGCCATACTCTCTTTAATGATCCTTTTACTTTTCAATTAAAAATACTTCCTGTTCCAAGCAGAAGGATGAGACACAAGTCCCCCCAGACAAGACACCAAGCCCAGAGCGAAGCAGCAGAGCATGGCAAGGGCAGTGCTGGAGTGCTGGTGACTGGAAGCCACGGGCTCAGACTTGCCCCAGAAATGCAGAGTGTCTCATCCCAGCCGGTGTTGAACCTCCGCCCGGCCCTTTGTGTTTTGGACAAATTTTGCTTCTTATGCCGATAGTGGTTATGGGACTCTGAGCAAAATCGAATAAGCAGCTACAGGTTTTCCCTATTAATAAATCTGATTCTTTTTTCTTTTTTTCTTGCTATTCTGATGCCACCCGAAAGCAGGCATGGTTATAAATCACAGGGAAATGTGCTATTAATCAACGAGCAAGGATGTTCTACATGAAGAATGGCCATTCACAGGTAGAGAGGCCTCTTGTTTTATTTGTAGCTGTTTCATCATGAAGAGGGCAAGTGAAAGGAGAAACTCACAGTGGGTGAGTGCTAAATCCCAGCCCCAGACTTTTCTAGTTTTCTCTCTCTAGCACAGAAATGGAGCATACAGGAGCACTTTCTCCACCAGTGATGGGTGTCACTGACCAGCAGCTCTTACATCTGATCGACGGTAGAGGCGTACAGCGATTCTCACTTACTTGGAAGGCCCTGTTACATGGTCCTATTGACATAAAGGACTGGGGGGTCAGTCAAAAGCAAAGCTGTAAGCAAAGTAATCTCTGAAAACCAGAATTCTCTTCAACTCTCAACATTTCCTATCTGTGTGTGTGCATCGCACGTGACTTTACATTTAATTGCATGCACTTTTTCTTTTAAAATATGTTTTTTAAAAAAACCATTAGCGATAGTTTAGATCAGAACTTTGAAACTACCAAGGCATTTGAATGGTAAAGCCATTCTCTGCAACTTACTTTATATCGCTCTCTAAAGTACACGTTTCTATTTTGTTGCCAATTATTTCCTCCTGCTTCTTTGAAGATGAGTAAATGGCTTTAGTGATTTATTCCTGAAGGCATTTATAAAACCTCTTCTGGTAATAAACAATGAAACAGGTATTTTCTGATGTCAGCGAATGCTTATGCTTATGAAAGGCCCAGGAATGTATTTTTCCAATTGTTCTAATTCAGATGCATTAAAAACAATAATATTACTTTTATTTCATAGAATTATTTCTATAATATCTAATGTTTAGATGTCTGTCAAACAACTGAAAGTTAATTTTTCATTTCTTGTTCGAGAAAGCATTTCATACTCAGTTCAAATATATACACATGGATGTGACGTAATTTTTCATATTAATCCTTGCAGCTGCTTCTCAAATACACCTTTTGTCTCCTCTCTTGACAAAGAAGCCAGAATATGGTTATATGATAAATTTTCCTGGCATTCACCTTTAAATCTTTCTGAGAAAATTCTAATAAAGCCATTTGTTATGAGGTAGTTTACTTTGCAAGAAATTTCATATCTAGTTGTATATCTTTCTGAGACTGGCCAAAAAAATCTGAAGCCTCATATAGATCTTTTAAAATAAACTCAGTGATAGTCTAATTCAATAAATATTTGGCCTGTAGTCATTTTTTTTTTCACAGATTCTCTCTGCCATGGGAAGATTATATTCAGAAAACTGTTAAAATATGACTGACATTTCAAAGAATCCTTAAAAATATATTCATCTATATTAACTGCATTAAGACAAGAAATGAGCTCATGGCAAGTGGCAAATTCACCATCTTCTACAACAAACAATTACAGGAGTGTGGAGCATATACAGAAAATCACATACCCTGCAGCAAAGTAGGATATTAGATTTGCCTGGTTATAAGTAAGCCATCAGCTGGCTTATGGCTACACTATTTATGAGTTATGCTGTCTTTCAAGATACAACTCACATTTTGCTTAATGCCAAATGACACATTCAATTTAAATCAAGATATGGCAGAGAAAAACACTGTCCCTAATAAGTGACTCAAGTTTTTTTGGGGGGGTGTTTTTTGGGAGGGCGATGCTTCTTATTCTGAATATGGGGAATTTAAAGGCAGTTCAAAATCTTTCATTTCATACATCTGAGATTTCTTTACTTAAGGTGCAGGAAAATAACATCACTGTAAATCTCTCAAGATGAACTATCAGATCTGCAAGCAGCCAAGGGAAGGATTTATTTTTTAAAACAGGAATGATTATTGCAGATATCTGTGCTACAACTGTGGAAAAATATTTAGAGATGTTCTCACTTTTAGCACTCTCATTACCTCTCCATCTGTGTTCCTGGTCCACCAGCATCAAGGCTTGTCACCACCCCATGTAAAGAAGGACACTAGACCAGAAAAGAGGGATATCAAAAATCATCAAGACTGCCTGGTTTAAGAAGAGGCTCTACAGATACAGACAGCTGAGTTTGGAGGGAAGATGGCAGAGGGGTATTTTAACAGAGGTCTGTAAGATCAAGAAGATGAGTATAAGCTGCTTTTGTTTGTTGCTTTTCCTATCAGCGATATGGAGGCATCCAGGGAAATGACAATGCAGCAAGTCCAAAAGAAACGAGAGGTACTCCTTGCATACAGCACAATGGGATATTACAAAAGCCAAATTTCTGGAGTCCAGGTCACTCAGGTACTTGTGAACACACTGGCCTGGTTGTAACGCCTGATCCAGGCAGACCCTTCGCTAGAGACTGCCAGAAGTTGGGAAAATATCCAAGGGATGGGTCATTCACAACCTGCTCTGTTTGTTAAATTCCCTCCCAGAGCATCTGCCAGGGGACCCTGCTTTTATGTTTTGCTGTGCTCTGAATGTGCTCCAGGTGCTCTGCTGGGGCATAAACTGAGATATGCATCTGTCCTCCTTACACATACCTTTAGTGCTTTCCATAATAAAAATATTCCTGAATCTGCTTTAAGGAAGCAACTGGCCCTATTTCTATGCAAACTATTCTCACACTGGTGTTTTTAGTTATCGAAACTGAAAATCCACTGAAATACACTGCCTATATGAGCCCAAGAAACTGTCCAGGTGGCCTGTTGTTAAAGTCACAGCTGTGCCAAACCAAACCTGAAAGATGCTGCAAGAAAAGCATCTCTGGATGAAATTGGCGACATTCAAGAGATCTGATGAAATTATCATAACACTCCCAGTGAGCTTCATAATTCAAGTAAAAAGGGAAAAAACAAGTAAGGAATACAAAAGAAAACATTTTCAGTTTTTTGTGGTCACTGAGATTTGACACAATTACACTTTCAATTCAAACTAGACAATAGGCAGAAATCTTCCACTTTTTATCAAGACTGAATCAAAAGCCATAGAGATTTTTTTCTTTTTATAATGTTACAAATCTCTTTCAAAGTTTTAAGCACCGTGTGCCTATCCACCAGCTGCTAGAGTTGGATAGGATGAGTAGGCAAATAAATATTTTAGTACAAATTCAATTACTGGCTCTTTTTACCCAGGCAAAATAAAATCTCCTTGTAATACTATGAAATACAGCCAGTTGCAATGGGTAATGAGGAAATACTTGTACTTAAGGGACGGTGGCTCTATTCTACTACTGCCAGAACAAAGTTCGTGCTAGTGCAAAGGAAGGAAACACACACACACACAAAAAAGAAAAACAACAACAATAAAAAAGTCACAGCCAAACCCCCCCAAAAATACAGAAAGAAAGAAAGAAAAAAAACAATTGCAAAACAAGAGTGCAAAACTGGTTACAATCCTAGAGCTGACAGCTTGCCTTAGAACTGAAAGGAGATTCTGAACTTTACCTTGAAGGAAAAATACACGATTACAAACACATCAAAGCACAATCTGCTGGAAAGGAGAGAACAAAGATAATCAAAAATAGTCTGAGAAATGCATTTTCTAAAAGCAACCATGAAATAAGTCCATTGGCAACCTATTCCAATATATCTAGCAGGCACTTAGTGGAGTACATTAGTGACAGAAACACATTCACAAAAGAATATAGGTAAGAAGAGGTCAAACTTTAAATCAGTGCCAGTACATTGACTTTGGAGGAACATCACTGATATTTATCATGATGAGGGCTGACCCAGAAAAGCTCAGTAACAGCCTTCCCAGGAATCCTGACTCCATAAAAATGAAAAAGATGAGGCATTGCCTATAGAAAATGTTCAAGAACAGAGGGCACACAGAAACCACCCACCCCATCAGGCACATGCAGTGTGCACAGGAAGCACTGGCTGATGAAGATGTTCAGGTGCAAAACATCCACTCATGTGCATGTAACACATACAGGAGATGCAGCTCACACCAATGGATTCTGTGTGAAAAGTGCACACGTGTGCTTTCAATATTCTCCCACACATGCACTGANAACACATACAGGACATGCAGCTCACACCACTGGATTCTGCATGAAAAGTGCACACGTGTGCTTTCAATATTCTCCCACACGTGCACTGACAGGTATTTTCCACACAGGATGCATTCACTTTAAGCCTACTCATCTAATGCTTGCTGCTTTCTGTTGCCTTTTGCAGATCTTCAGACAGGGTACAGACCCCCAAAGAGATGGACATAACAGGAGGAATACTGTCAATGTTTCATACAGGGAAAATGATGTGACCGGCTACTTCCACCTCTGTACCCACAGTGTCATCCTAGCAGTGTTATAGTCCATCAGAACTCACCTTTTCCTTACATGCACCAAAGCAGCTTGAAAGCGCAGACTTGCTAAGCTAGCCACTGTTCCCTCAGCTCTTTCTGTACTTCTTCTGTGCAGGTCAGAAAGTCTCAGCCACTAACAATTTCATGTAAGCTGGTAGTTACCATATATTTTTTGTGACAAGAAAACTAAAAAGAAGACAGGATATCCATAACTGAGAGCTGCTCTCACTTGAAAGGCACTCCTCGCTCCTGGTAAAACAGATATCGAGCAAATTTTGTGACAAAATTCATCTGTGTCACATCTCTAATAAAAATACAACAGTTGCACAGTTCATTTTACAGCGCAATTGATAAATCGATCGAAACGTTTCCTGCAGAGCTAATAGCGCCAGACACAACTTCTTCAAACTTTTCCAAGAGAAAGTGCTGATGCTACCCTATCTGCTTGAGGAGAGGACCAAACAAGTTTGCCAATAAACCTGGACAACCCAAAGAAAAATCCAGCAGAAGGCAAGATCCTTAAGGAAGCTTTAGTCAAGTTGATGCTTGCTGGACCTAGTGGGAGTCTGGGTCTAGTTCCTGGCTCTGCTGTAAATTTCCTTTGTGACCTTGGCTAAGCTCCCTCAGCAAGCTGTCTTCTCAGTTGGTAATGAGACACTGAAAGAGGAGGCTGAATGCCTGTTGTGACATGATCTTGCTTGCAAAGCAGGGAAGAAGAATGAGAAAAGGTTTTCTGCCTGGAGTATCCAACTGTACCATGAACTATCCCTTGCAATGTGCAGCTCAGAACACATGTTGAGGCTTTGATGCTGGTCATGGTCCACTGACTGTATTTTAATACAAACAATAATGAGCAAAAAACATTTTTCGAAGAGTCTTTTTCTGGCTGAGTGTAAAAATTACAAATGCAGTAGACAAACCCTCAGTGTTCTTTAAACATATCTATAAAATTACTTTGAAGTAGAAGAGAATGATTTATTATTTCAAAGTGGTGCAGCCTTAAACACTGGGAAAATATTCCCCATATTTCCCCTCATTCTCTATACAATGGCAACGAATGTCATAAATCTCATTTTAAATCTAGTGGTATGTACACATAAAAAGCGTTACGTTTATTCTGAAACCACAAAAGATTGCTCTGAATGAATCTCAGGCTAAATATATTTATATGCAGTGATAAAGCCTTATTCTACATTAAAATCACTCTGACAGTTTATGAATTCAAGGTTTCACCAATGTAAATAAAAGAAAGTCCTGTTATTGTAAAAATGGAATTGAAAATAGAGCAATGATGGAATAAAACTTTGAGGTAAATTAAAGACTCGATAAAAGTCTTCCATCCTCAATGAAAGGTACAGTGACAGCAGTGAGACTGTACAATTGCTTCATGTGGCTACATTTTCTAAGAAACTTTTCAAACGAATTATCCTTTGAAAGTCACAGTCAAGCACACACACATAAGAGAAGATAATATTAAAGAGGAAGGTGACAGGGTGTTGCTTTTCAGTATCGCTGCTCATGGTTTTTCCTGTGTGATTACTGCTAAACAAAAGAGCCACACTGCCCGGATCTCCTTCAGCTCTGAAAGGTGCTGGTGTGATCCCAACAAGCTCAGCTGACAATGGCAGCCTGCCAAGGATGCTTGGCCAGCAACACAGCCCATGGTGAGGAGGGCTGCGAGATCGCAGCCGGCTGCCATTCTCCTTCTCCCTCAGCCCATCCCCTAAGCCCTGAAATGCATAGGATAGAAAATCACACCAAGTCACAGCTACACAGAGCCTGAAGCGTTGCCAAGCAGCCCCTGCATGCCGCTTCAAGTTCCAGCCCTGCCCAGGCACAATTCTTTTCTGCCCTGCATGCCACAGCAACCTATTTCCACTTCCAGTGCTCTGGTCCAGCCCCTACTCACTTCTGTAGCTGCATCTCCTCTGATAATGAGTCTTGCCTGATCCATTGCTGGGTCTCAGCTGGCCCCCCCAGCTATCCCAGTACACAGATACTTTCCCTCCCTCCTCTTTTCCCCACCAGTCACGTTACAACTCCATTTTTTCACTTCTCTCTGCCCTATCCAGCCCCATGATCCGGGCTGCTGTTCTTACCCCTTCTTCAACTGCGACCAATGGAAGGTTTTTGGACTCCAGCTCTCCTTTCTTTCCTTCTCAGTAGAAATCCCCTTCCTACACGCTCCTATTCCCACTGGAAAAGCGTAACTACCCTAGACTCACAAAGCACAGAGAAAAGATCACAGTATTCCCTGAGGCTTGGGCTAATCCGTATCTGGTCCTTCCCAAGAAACTCGTGGACACACACAGAGGATAGATGAAGGGAACTCTCTACTCCCAAACCTGATATTTACTTCTTCCGCACTTTGGGAAGAGAAGAGATGGCACAACAGAAAACAGATTTCATTTGGAAGATAAAAGAGTTAAAGACTTCCAAGCAGCAAGTGACTAATTCATTAATGCTCCGTGCTTCCCTTGTTCTAGGTGACTTCCCAAGCTATGACTTGTTTGGCCTAAAGTTTTTTGGACTTCAACTAGCCTTTAATAATTTATAAAAAAATGAAACACTAACAAGAAATAATGACCAGAATGATGAAAATCAGGTGACCACAGCTTGAACCAAGATGCCTTAAACCAAATGGTAACAACTGAACATATTTTTTTTGAGAAAAAAACCCCTTCCTACTGAAAAAGCTAATGAAACCAAGATGCTTCTGGAAAAAAAAAAAAAATGACCCAGAACTGTGACACACAGGCCAGAGCTGGAAAGAGGGAGCTGGACTTTCTTTTCTGTTACCTTTATAGCCACGGCATCATCTCCAGGCAGAGAGATTCAGGCAATGGAGCAGAGCATCAGAAATGTCTGTGAAAGGAGTCTGAAGAGACACATGAAGAACGGAAGAGAAAGGAGAGAAAGAGTAGGCAAGAAAAGNTGGGACACAGCTATACAGCTTCTTAACCAGCTATAAGACCAAAGCATCACCATGTAAGAGACATGAAGGTTTTATACTCACTGCCTACACTTCGAAACTCATAACAGCAAGAGTATGGAGTTTGCTTTTTTCCCCACCCCTTAAACTAGTTGGTTTTTTTCTTTCTTCTTTATTTTTAAATATAGCAAAACACCAGAAAAATCTGCATGTGGCAAAAATCCCTGTCACCACAGCATGGATTGCTGAATGGCAGCAAACTGGCCGCCCGCCGTTCAGAATAAATGCATGCACCATCTGCAAGATGCTGGAATATCTCTTCTGGC